>JAULBP010105116.1:0-18803 GCA_032355345.1 Lepetodrilus pustulosus | reverse complement strand
AATAAAAACTATCGGAACTATCGATAGTCCATCATACTATCGGCAATAGTTATCGACTGTTAAGATTGCTATCGATAAATTGCTATCGGGACACACACTATCGCAATAGGTCGACTTATCGACTTATCGTTACACCCCTAGTTGCCATGCCTGTACTTGTGAATTGAGCTAACATAATTCTATATATTTTGGAATTAGTAGTATTGCAGCGTTGATTGTCAGACTTCGGAGCCAAAGGTACCAAGTTCAAACCTGTCCCAAAAGCTACCATCAATGTTTGCAGAAGTTACCTTTCTGACGTGATCATAAGATCTGTTCCATGGCAATCTTTGGTCTATCAGTACCTAAGTAACAGCCAGTGCTTGCTGGTTTACTGCAACAGTCAGTGCTACATGTTTCCTCCTGCTGTAGACTGACATACCCTTACTGATATGATGGAAATAATTTTGAAATAAATACCTATTATTTATTTTGTACAACTTATGTATTGAATTCTAGTCTTGTCTGTAGTGTTGTCAAGACATCTAATGCTATGGGAACTACACCCCGATATATTACGATGTTGATGTTTCAGTGCACACTGTCCAGTGACAAGAACGAGATTCTATTTGCTGATTTCAGCATTAACTACAACAACCTTCCTGAACTATACAGGAAAGGAACGGTGCTCATGAGGAATAAGGTAATCTGAATTTGTTGTCTTAGATCGAATACAGTGCCCCCTCGATATAACGCGACCCGATGCACAGCGGATTCAGATATTACGCGGGTTCAGATGTGGATCCCATTTTTATTTTCGTTATTTCCCTGTAATGTCGTATGTCATGGACCCCAACTTCAGCATTATATCGAGGGGACACTGTATTCAATACATTCCAAGTTTTTTATGGACATCAGGCCCCGAGATTATGAGGATGATTTCATGCCTTGTTCACATATCCTCATTATAATACTTGAGCTTGAGTGTGAAATTATGAAACTGTTGTATAATAAAGTAAAAAATTTAGAAATTTGACAATTTCTGTTAATTTACCGGAACCTCATCACAAGTTTATTCAGTTATTTTCGTCGTCGCCTATGGGCGCAATATTCACGCTGCAACGTAAAGCAATAATTCAATCAATCAGTTATTTTCTGAATATTCAGTATTTATTTTACCATGCTGATTTCTAGTCCAAGTTGATTGTGTGATAGTAAACACATGCATGTATGACAGCAAGTAGTATGTTCCCAGGTAGGGAGGTTTTTACAAGCAGAAATTTCAGCTTGTAAATGCTTGTATGCCCCAGAAATTATGCTGGTAACAAATTTATCCAAAATCATAATAGATCTACACTTAAAATAAATTTGCGAATATTCATTCAGAAATATCTTTCTTACCTGCAAATCATGGGTGGTTTTAGTGACATCAGTCATTTATGTCGGGAAGTCACAAGTTCTACCAACGACCAAACTGGGGTTTATAACCTTTTACCATTTATAACCAATCAAATCGCATATTTTGAATGAACATTTTCATCATTGAAATTTTTTCTCTCTCAGGATTCCTATCCTCCAGAAGCTTCTACATCCAGAAGCCATTTTGCTGTCAACGACATGAACCATTCCAGGTCATCTATAGTGAAACACAGGCCGGCCATCGCAATACTCCACTGTGACATCATCGGAAAAACATTCTGGGACGAACATCCCGAAATCCTGGAGACCAAGAAAGGATACTGATGAACCTTCTGAAAAATTGCCATGGATTTCGACATTTATTTTCGAGTCTTCCGATGTCTTCAATAATTACAGATTCTGTTATGAAGGGCAAGGGTCGTGTTGGATGGGACCCTGGATACAGGACAAGGGGGTGGACAGGAGTGAAATAGACACACATGTTGCACTAGAGCCATCATCAGAATGCCAGAGTCCTGAATATGCTCTCTAAAGACAATGTATTTGTAGGCGTGTCCTGTGTCCTAGTACCAGCCATACTCCTGCAGGATCAAGCACCAGGCTCAGATGGTCAGATCTTTGTGTACATGCACGATGGACTCGTTCTAGGACCAATACAGGAGGTGGACCGGTTTCAAATTGTGGTTCAAGATATACTTGTTGTCAGTGTTCGCACGTTGTTTTATGAAACATTGCCAAAACACAATCGATGAGATGTTTGCAGTTGTACCTGCCTTGGCCAGTATTGTTACGGACCACAGAATTGAGAGATGGTGTTTAGCAACTCTGTACTGTCTAGCGATGGGGAAACTTTCCAGGTTTTATTTCCTTCGAGATTTGAGATTGTGTCTTCCAGGTGAAGTGGATATTCAAGTAATTCAAGCACCATGAAAAGATGACCAGTCATTTGAGTATGGAGTATGATCGGCAACATTGACCATGTGGACCGAGTTTATTGTGCATCCATCATAATTTTACAGCGATTGTGAATATTATTTTATATACATCCTCTAGATGAAGTGAATTATGTATATATGTACAGATCACAGCATACACAGACAGGGCGATGTATTTACATTAAAAAAAAAAAACATATCGCAGCAGGAATTTTTCAAACAAATGCCATCTTCATTAGTCTTGGAATTCACTTCCAAAAAAATAAATCATCCAAAATGTCCAGCACATTTATTTCATAATATTTCAATTATTAAATCACAATGGTACCAGCCACTATGGCATGAACATTCCTGCTTCTAATTATTGCAAATACAAAAACATCCCCTATGAATAGTAGCCTACATAGAAAGTGCTGGAGTGCTATGGATGTACAATACAGTACATTGCACTCATTTGCATGTAACCAGTGTGAAAACGTGTATTTATGATACATTATTTGTAATATATATTTTATACACTATTTGTATTCTTTGTCTTTTCTGTGTACACAATTTGATCAACATTAATATCATATTTGGAAACTATGAACTTTACATCGTTCATAAACAAATACAGTGTCCCCTCGATATAACGCTGAAATTGGGGTCCATGACAATGAAAATAACAATGGGATCCACGTCAGACCCCACCTTATATCCAATCCGCTGTGTATCGGACCATGCTATATCGAGGGGGCACTGTTACTTGGAATTCTGTCAATAAGAAAACATTGTAAAAGGAGTATAGAGGACAACAATTCCAACTGTGTGACCTATTTCAGTATTTGCACTCCTCTAACACACTGTTGGCAGTAATCATGGTAATTGTTCACCTTTTGCATAGGAGGAAAGAATTTGTACGATTATCATCTGCACTGTGTGGGACACTACTAGAACATTCCATAGAAATGATCATAAAATTTATCGAGCATGTATCAATACATGTACTTGTAATGGATCCAAAAATTATCAATAATTCTTTTCTTCTAGTCAATTTATAAACAAGAAGCATGTTCATTTAAAAAAACTTTTACGTAGAAAGCTCCAAATTGATTTTTTTTTTAGAAAACTGACACATAGCTCTGCATAGTTAAGCAATGGGAAAAGGAAGAACATTGGTACATGCTGGAGCATATAAAAAAATAGGTGGGGCATGTTCAGCATATAAGTCGCCTACAAAAACAAATATCGGTGGTCTAAGACTGTCATAAATATCAATTTACTACATATTGATATGTAATTTCTAGAACTGCAAGTGCACGCTTATCCAAAAGTGCTTGAATTGCATGAGAAGTATCGTAATAATTGTCCATCTGTGTTAGTACTAAGGAAGTGTTAATTCTGTTAAAGAAAGACTGGAAGGAATTTGGTCCAACTCGCCATTCAATTCAATTCAACAATTACTTTGTTTGCTATATGGTGTTGACTCCATACACATGGTATTACAATCCAGAAATAATAAATAATTTCAAAATGTTTCATTATTACATTAATTCCTGATATTTCTTGACAATTATAATAAAAACCTCAAATAAACCATTGAATGAGTATTTTAGCCCATATTGTGTTAAGTTTCTTTTTAGGGCTCTTAGAGGCATAATCCAGACTATTATGTATGATATACAATAATTATTTTGTTAGTTTTATCAAGCTAACTGCTAGTTCATATCAACGACCACATTATTTTGTGAACTCTAAATGTCGACTTGTGGGAACAACAAACACAAATTATGCTTCCCACTTGATTGCAACAATCGAAAACATAACCTGTAATATGACAACTGTTACAGTGTAAAAGGCACAAAGTTGTGATGTAAACATGTTTCTATTGCTCAAACTAATTGATGCCCGCCTTTCTCAAAACAAAGTTGCTAAAAAGATTTTAGCTTTACAAAGTCATCAAAGCCAGATCAACTGAACACAGAAAACACAAAGCGGTTTGGAAAAAATACTGATATAGTATGGATGGTGGTTTTATACAACATTGGATAGCATTGCTTGATTGCATTATTAATAGCAGTAGAGATTTCAACCCCTAATAACAAGCAATGACTTGGAAAAATACTACCGGGAAGTTATTGACATGACTTATTAAGCTGACTATGTCTCCATATGGAGAAGAAAACTAAAATAGGTCATAATTACATGGGTCATATCTAAAGTATTTCAATAAGTACTCATTTAATCATATAAATAATAATAATAATAATAATAAGAATGATAATAATAGTACAGTGTCCCCTTGATATAACGCTGAAATTGCGGTCCATGACATCCCCCACCTTCTCCTCCCACCTCCATGTTATAGTACCCACATTATACGATAGTACAGGTAAATAACAAAATTTAAAATGGGATCCACATCTGACCCCACCTAATATTGAATCTGCTGTGTATCGAACCGTGCTATATCGAGGGTGCACTGTCACAACAATTTACAATAATCAAGATATTGGCATTAACTCCACAAGATATTAATACAATTTTCTTCATGTAATAGAAATACCAGTAATTTAATATTCATACAAATGCTTCTGTAATGCGTAAAATTTCTGAAAACAAAATCAATACTGGGTGTGAATTGGCTTCTAAGTTGACATAGCATCCACGCAGAGAGGAGCACTAAGCCAGATTTACGTGAACGAAATAACATGATGTGGAGATGTATTGGGATGTAATGACATTACATGGAGGCACAAGAGACGGCAATATTTCTACATCAAATATACATTGGACCATCCCCTGCTGAAAAGAAATCGTTGGGTCTACAGGCAGGGCAACAGACAATTTCAAGGCTAGCAGGAAAACAAGCCCAGGGTCGGCAGGCTCAAAGCCACGTCCAGGGCCAAAAAATAGAAAGACCCTGTGACAAAATAATTAGTGGATCTGCAAAAAATTGCCATGCCTGGTTCTACAGGGCATCTCCTGTTGCCACTAGAAGGTAGAGGGTTAAGTGTATTGTACGTGTAAGGCATGAGAAGGTTATTAATAGCCACCCAGAGATCTTCTCGTATTCATGAGCGGTAATATTAATTATTACACTATTATTATAGTAACAATATACTAGTATATACAAACATCTACTTCTTGTCATCATTGTGGTTTACAAGAAAATACGCCATATTTCCTTTATTCACGGAATTCCAAGTTGAATTTGGACTTCGAGTGTACACTTGGCTAAGTATCGAGAAAGAAAGTCGTTGTTCCTTGGACCTCAACACACAGTGAATGCAGTGGCAAAATTGCTGAAAGACGGACAAGGACAATGAATCACAGTTACAGCACTATTGAGAATGTAGTAGGGGATGAACCTTGATCAGCTCAGCATTTTCTGGGAGACGTCACAACATTCGAGCACCAGCAGTTTTGATCACACACGCGCGCACACACACACACCTTTCACCACGTATCACGTGTATTTGGCAAAGTTACGTGACTAGAGGTGACCTTTCATTGGCAATATACACATCGGGCCGAGCACAACACTTGGTTTTCATAAGGTAGTGGAGAATGCCATTCGTTCACCTGTGACCATTTTACAGTGGTGTTCTAATTAACGGAAAATCAAACTCAGTTTTATGTATTTGACTTGACATGTTGTGCAGTTCCGTTGTCAAGTCCTTTCAATTGTTTTAACACCATCTCCACAAGCTTCTTCTTGTCTCGTTCGTTTCGCTTCAAGGAAGAGAACAAGTTATTCTTTTTCTTCTCAGCATTATTTAACCTAAAACAAAGATTATTCATGGTTATTGCATATATCCAATGAAATTCAGTGAAACTACTCGCCGATAAGAATGGAAAACTGTGTTTTAAGAGGATATTAGCACAACCTGTGGAGTGTCTTACTTTTCTAACAGGCTGATGGCGGTTTGTCGCTGGACTCGGAGGTACTTGGACTGCTGCTTGCCGTAGTCAGCCAGATACACCGACCAGTCTTCATTGAGAAACAGATCTAAAAGCTGCAACAGAAAGCCATTACCATTTAGCTAGTACAAGCAATAACACCTAGTATGTCATACAAAACCAATTGATGCACTTATTTTTTCTAAGTCCTTTAACCCTTTTCCTGCTGGATTATGCACAAACACAGTTCTTTAGGGCATCTGCAGCAGGGAGAGGGTTAAGGCACACAACCATAGATAATTTTGGACTAATATCTTTTCATCATGTAAAATTGTTCCAAGGTCTTTAAAGACGTACAATCAAAGAAATTGATGATAATTTTGGACGAATACCTTTTCATCAGTATTCCATGGGAATTTTGCCAAACCTCTGGTAGGTGATTATGGAATTTAACGTCGCTGCGGGAATCTTTCACCCATTTGCGACCTCTGGTAGGTAAAATACTTTGAAATACAGCATACACTTGATGACATCTTCATAGGGAAGGGCTCCTATTTCAAAGAATATTTTTACAACCAATGTGACGGTGGCACTATCTGCGTGTGTTTACCTGTCGGAGGTCCGCGAAGGCTAGTTGTAGGGTTCCGTCATTTGAGCCTGGCACTGGTTCTGAGGATGCAAACTCTGAAAGGCAACAAATTCCAAGTATAAACTGTAAGTATGACACAAAGTTTGACACAAAGCATGACACAAATAAAGCATCTTGAATACATGACTGATTCTCACAGCATTAAGCTCTTATTGAAGAATGCTTGCTTACGCCACAAAGGATTATGTTTCTCAGACCTGCCAATATTTCTCTTGAAACTTTGCATGAAGGTTCTTCATCTGAACTTTCAAAAATAGAAAGTGTGAGTTGTTTTATTATTTTATGTTGCTGCGGGAATCTTTCACTCAAATTTGATTTTGTTTTTGTATTTCTTTTAAAAATATATGACATCACATGCTCCTGCTCCATGTGTGCAATTTTGCAGCACTCTTCAATAACATATTACCTACAGCTAACCGGAGAAACAAATAATTTACTTGTTTAACTCAATTATTGTTATAATTTTTTGGTAATGGGGTTTAGAGTTGCTTTCTAGAATATTTCACTAAAATCACGACTTGTTAGTTTAGGGTAGGAGGAAACCCTCAACACCCGTAGCGCTGAATGTTGCAGTAAACCTGGTATGATATCTGTATTGTCACTCTACAGACAGTGCATCTTATTAACATCGCGACAGAAATGTAACTTCTGTAAACATTGATGCCGGGCCCCAATGGGGCAGGATTTGAACTCAACCTTTGGCTCTGAAGTCTAATGTTCTACCACTCAATTAAGAACTTACGTTCACACTGCATAAGGTCAAGGTTGAACTGCTGCAGCGACCCCATGGTCAGTTGTCGGATGTCGTTGTCCAGCAGGAAGTTCCTCATTGTGCTGGCGATGTGCTGACACGCGGACATGCACGCCGTCTTCGCCACTTTCTCCTGTGTCACAAACACATCCATTATACACACGGACGATGTCATGAGCGACAATACACAAGCAACACATCAAGGGCAGAACTGTGAGGATGCTAAACTACTCTACCGGTTTGGTTGGTGCTATGGAATAATACATGACGAACATGCAAACATCGGATCGTGCAGAGGTTGGAAAGGTTTCTTTAAAATATTCCGAATGATTTAAGATCCATTCATTGACTAGGACTACAAATGCTTTAGATAAGACTTAGTTGGAAGGTGTTTTTTTTTTAAATGATAAATAATAAAAACAAAATATACAGAAAGGATTATCTCAACTGGATGTGTTATTCCATTAAATTACAAAAGAAAACCAACTGATATTATCCCATTATCAACTGTCAACTCCTAGCATGCTAAAGTTCAAGGGATATAGAGTATTTTACACATAGTTTAACATTAATATGTCATGCATGTCCAGTTTTGGAGGTGTTGGGTCTAAATTTAACACCAAACTTTAAATAAGATCCAAGTTGACCCGATTGATGCAATCTGAGCACTAGAATTCAAATTCCTACATTGTTCAAGAATCACTTAAACATTATATTGTGTGGCGATTACTGTTCATGCCAAGGATTGGTTAGAGAAGACATGCTAATACCTAGTTAAACTTCGGGAAGTGACGATTATAATAAAATGCCTGGAAGGGATGGATATGGGCATATGTGCAAAACTTGCAGAATATTCATTTTAATATCATCATTTATTAATTATTTAATTTAATATGTATGTCAAAACTATCAAATTTAATTTTTACCTATTGAATTTGTTAGGTCATTAAATTTTCAAATATTTATAAAGCTGTTGCTAGAATTTTAATAAATATCATATCAAAACTGTTAAAAATACACTGATTTTTTTTTCTCATAAAATGAATTACATTAGTTATTGAAATGAATTAGACATTGCGTATTATGAGTGTTTGTATACATGGCACATCAGTCAATACATAAACATTTATACTGTAGCTGATCTCTATACAACCTCAACAATACTCGTAAAAGTTTTCATATCATTCAACACGGTGTGCGATGACGCATGCACTCATTCCAGATCAAATTCTCAGGCAAATTACCAAAGTAGCACTCTTAATCCTCATCTGGAATGACAATGTGTTCACAAACTGTCTAAAAATGTAAAACAACGGCGTCTAAAAAGATTTCCACGTATGCTAAAATATTGAGTGCCAACAACACACGTGCCAGCAAAGTTGGCATGTTCTTAGTTACAGGAAATCAACTGAAAACATTAAGCGAACATGAAAATCACGACTGATGTAAGACATGCAGAAAAATCTTGAGTAAAAAAAAAATGACTGAATGTTTAAATGTAATTATCTTCGGAGTGGTCACATCCTTTACAAGCCAGGGTACAGTTTTCATAAACCAATCCTGATCAACTCTTGATACACACTTCCAATTTCCAAAATAATATTACCATCTAAAGACTTTACAGACCTATCAAATGCTCATGTCATAAACTAACCAGCACACGTTAAAAAGAAATAACCACATTAGAACAAAATAGCCACACATTAAAACAAAATAACCACACATTAGAACAAAATAGCCACACATTCATGCTGCATTCATAATTTCAAATATTAATTCAGTGTTTCTGAAACATTCAACCAACTTAGCAATGAGATAAAATCAATGTCATGCATTAGTCTTCAGAATAGGTCTGTGGCAAGATTTCCAACATTGATCAAAATGGATTCAACTATCAAGGGTAGATAACTCTTAATAAATACAACCTTGAGTGTGTCTCAGAGTGATCAGAAAAGGTGTGTTGTATTTACACCCTTGAGCTGTAGAGGATGTACTAGGTTTTTGTATAGGATTTACTAGGTATTTGTATATAGGATTTACTAGGTTTTTGTATAGGATTTACTAGGTTTTTGTATAGAGGATTTACTAGGTAATGGAAATAACTACTGAAAAGTGTAAAATGGGAGACAATATCATTCAAATGAAACCGGTGAATGATAATTGTGGGTTATAAATTGCTCCAAACATACATAGATTTCTGTCGTCAGCTGTAACAGATCCATTGCGTAAACATTCGTCTAATTCAATCAAATAATAAACATTACAAAGAAAAAATGACATCTTGATATTTTTCAAAATAAATTTGCTATACATGTATTTCGGAACTGAGCTATACATAGTCAGGGCTCAACAATAAGGATTGTCAGGCTGCCCAGGACAGGTATTATTCACAGGATGACTAGTGAAATAGCCTAGATAAACAAGCACTTTACCTACAGGGTAAATAGTTTCATGTCTGACCGGACAAGTGCCTCGAAAAGTTAATGTAGAGCCCCGATAGTTTTATGAATTTGTTAGGTATGGGAAGTGAGCTGAATATACAGATAAAAGTACAAGTTACACGAGGGACTCCAAGATCCACGGAATAACGCCCACGTCGTTGGCTAAGCATACATGCAGGGTGAACTCACAGGAAGGTTGGTGAACGACATGAACATGCTCTGTAAGAAGGCCACTAGATCCATCAGGTAGCCGCTGGCGTGACCTTTGGACTCCGGCATCATCCAGTCGTAGGTGGCTGAAACATCCGAGAAATATCTCAATGTTTACATCATACAGTGCTCCCTCGATATAACACAGTCCGATACACAGCTGATTCGGATATAACGCATGGTCAGACGTGGATCCCATTTTAATTTTCTTTGTATGAAATATTGTATGAAGTGGGTACTATAACGTGGGGGGGTATGTCATGGACCCCAACTTCAGTGTTATATCGAGGGGACACTGTATTTGAAGAATCAATTCAGATGGTGTGAACCTTAGAAATGTTGCACTGTGCAAGATTAATTCAAAGATTAGTTGTAACTGCGAGAGATCACTACAAAATAACGTAGACTGAATGTTATCAGTTTACTTCAGGTGAGTGAGCGATTATGGAGTTTAACATCGCTGCGGGAATCTTTCACCCTTTTGCGGCCATGTTTACTTCAGAAGGAAACCTGCAACATCTACAGCACATAGTGTTGCTGTAAATCTATGATCAGTGGGTGTTACTGACAAACCAATGGCAACAAATGAGAATAGGTTGTGCAATCATCGCTAATGGAATAATAGATAATGACCAAAGGGGCACAACTCTGCCAAAGTAAAACGAAATAGTATACAATTTCATGTGTACAATGGACACCCGTTTATCCGGACTTTGGATATCCGGTTCCCTCGCTATCGGCACAGAATTTACTGGGAACCATATATCAGTCTTCCTATGTAAAATGACTCGGACATCTTGAAATTCAGTTATTCGCACAATTTACCGGGAATGCAACCATCCGGATAAACGGGGGTCGACTTTATGTACTAGTTCAAAATCACTATTCTGCCAATTCTGTAAATAAAAAGGTGACACTTACCTAGCTCTAAGAATTCGTCTATCTTTAGATTAAGCTGCTCATATATATGTTGTTCTGCATCATTGCGAGCATCCTAGAAAGAGACAAAAGAAGTTAATTAATACACCATCACCACATCAGACGGTATCATATTTAAACACAAATTCTGATTGCCAGTTCTCATTAAACACAAATTCTATTGAACAAGAAAAACTTTAACACCAACCTTGAACATGGAGGTGCCGTGTAGCCTTGCAATGTGCACACTGTCCTTTTCAGCACTGCGGAGTGAAAAATACAGATATTATCGAAGGAGATTCTGCTTACCATATCTCCTCTTATCGCGAGTATACTTAACCAGTCATCACTTTGTGTTCCCGGCGAATGACACAAACAAAGAACAAGGAACAGCTATCTAGAAAGTGACATCACGAGGATGCAGGATCATGGGATAGAGGACGTCGCGAAGATATTAACAGAAATCAAGGATTTTACTCATAAAGCACATCTCAGATGAAAGAATAAATGCACAAAGTGATGACTGGCTAAGTTTATGAAAAGAAATATATGTTTTATGATTACATGTACTTACTTTTACTAATTTATAGCTCCAAAATTATCAATATAAATGTAAAATGAATTCGGTTAGTTTTAAAATAATTTTAAAGATTCGTGTCCGCTGAACATGTTTGTATAGGTGTGAGCATTTAGACAAACTATGATGCATGTCTTGGTCCCCGTTCCACTGGGCAACCATAGCACTATCAAAGTTACAACCCCATTACATTGTTATGGCTCCCGCAGTTCTACGATTGTTCTGAGGGATGGGGGGGCTGGTCTGCCAAGTTTGACGCATGTTTGTAATGCTGTGAATATATAGGCAAAGCTGAGGTATGTCTAGTGTTCTGTACCCAGTGATGCTGGAAATGTACTCCTCCAGATATTCACAGGATCTCTCCAGGTAGTTCATGTTGATGGAGATCTGGATCAACTGTGGACAAAAAGAGAGGTCATTAAATCACAAAACCGTGGTCAATGCCATACTGATAACAACGAAGCAAGTAGGTTCCGTAGACATAACGTAAAACTTATAAAAATGGATCAGATAAATACAATATTTTTCTGTTTAAGCATATCTATTTCACAAACAGTTTACTTACCTGTATTAAGCTGAGATTTGGTCTTTTGATGAGATTGGATAGACAATGCCCAAGGGTTTTGGTGAGGAGCTGATTTGCAGATTTCCGAATCATGTCATCAATTTCTGTATGACTGAAATATTCCATACAAAAATTATTTGTTTGCTGTGGTGCTCACAGGGTAGCAACCTTTAGAATCATGTAATTTCAGTGGTAAAACTAATTTCAGTGGTATTAATGAATGTATTGTGAGTGATTGTGGAGGTCAATGTTGCTGCAGGGATCTTGCAGTGAGAATGTGTTCTGAACTGCAATACCTACCTCAAATGAAGATCGGCAGAGAACTTCAAGCAAGCATTGATGTATTCTTTGACTTGGTTGTAGATGCTTGGCACGAACTGAGAATAGGGCAGAATTTTGGGGTATGGCATCTGAAAGAAAAAAATGCTTTAGTTGTAAAATAATGAATCATAACTTTATTCTTACCAAAAAATATAGCAAGCCGAAGTGTGCTGAAATGTGTTTAAATTGAATTGGGGCTTAACCCTTTACATGTTGGATTAGGCACAGACACAGCTCTTTAAAATTTAAGGCATCTCTGGTTGCCAGCAGCAGAGGGTTAAAGCAGCTCTAAACCAAAATTTTAATTAAAAAGAAAACCCACCTGTTGAAGCTCTTCGTTGTGAAGGGGCAGCTGTGACATGATCACTTGGAATTCTTCCTCGGTGTCGCAGGAAATCGGCGTGTAGTTGTCTTCTCGGAATATCTCATTGAACACATCGACCCACTGTTCTGACAAGATCTCGCTGTAGCGGTCCCGCATCTCTAGCAACAGCTCCAACAGACGACCCACACTAAAACCATAGCCCTGGAACAGAACGGACAGGTAATATACACAAGTAATTCATCAATTGGAAATTATCTAGAAGACTGTCAATAATAAGCATACTTGACAACAAACAACTGTCTCAGCTGAAAACAGGCCCGGCATTTGAGGGCTGCAGCATCCAGTCAGTGAGTGATCATGGAGTTTAACGTTGCTGCGGGAATCTTTCACCCGTTTGCGACGACTGCATAAATCAACCCCAGGTCAAATAAATCAGCAGATTTACGTAGATGTACCATGGACCACTGCCATGTCTGAAGTCCAATATAACACACAGGTATTTGAGCTACAAAATATGTTTACTTTTTCATCAAGTTAAAATATTATTCAATATCTGAAATTAGCAAATAATTTTACTGCATCTTGCTCGGCTGTCAACATAACTTTTCTTGGGGAAATAATGATGGCTTGTTAATATTGTATGATGTCCAAGACAACAGTTTAACAATTGCAACTGTAATTAATATTTAAGCTCAAATCATTTATTTGAATACTTCATACCTTCAAGGTGTGACAGAATAAAACTATAAGCTTCTTTATTTCTAGCATGAGGTTGGCCACTTTGCAGGATTTCTGAAACAATGAAACGAGGATGTGTTACAGATAAATCAAGGATATAGAATTACTTGTAGAAACATCAATTAACAATTAAAAACACAACAAAAATGGCAAAACAAAACTGTCTAAGGATAAAATGATTAAATATAAGTATCAAACTTGAAAATGAAAAATAAAATCAACCAAAAATGAAATTAAAGTAACTATAGAACAAGGGGAGATAAATGTGGAAACAGTATTTTGGCTATTTTAGAAATTTCTAAAAGTGTACATTATTGAATAAATAGAGCATTAATAAATGCCATGCAGTAAATGAAGATACTATTTCATGCATATCATATAGCATATATGGGGAGGAAACATATACTAGTATCTTAATGGTTAGTGTTTCTCAAATCTATCAATTTTGCAAGAATGATATTTCTTTTTAAAAAGCAAATTGTTTCCTTAATCTTGATTCTAAAGTTAATAATGTACAAACATCCAAAAGAATATGATGACACTTCTTGCTGCCACTCATGTCACTTCTTAACAAATTACAGAAATACAAATCCACTTTACATGCTTTGGGACCACTTTTGCAAATTAGTTCTAAACCTACTGAAGCCTATTTCAAACTATCGGTATTAGTTATATCAAAATGCCAGGAATTACTACTATTTCTAGCAAGATGTAAAATTTATAACAATTTCAATATTAATTAAGTACAAACATTCATTTCCCTTTGAGTTATCAGAAATTGTGTTATTACCACATCCAAAGTGTTTCCTGGTCAACACAACTTTCATTACAGTCATACATTGCTGCATGCAAGTCAACATGCAAACTTTAAATGCAAGACAATAACAAATTGTTAGCACATTCAAGTTGGAATCAAGTCATGGCATAACTGATATGGTACATACATAAAGATTATACAAGGGTAGCCATGGTAGCAGATTAGATATGTGTGAGAAACTTTCATATATGAATAATCTTATGAATACAAAAGTAGAGGATTGCAAGCATGATTCTTGAAATCAGAATCCATTTCACAAGATTTATTCTTAAAATTTCTGAAGGAATCTGTTGTCCATAATGCGACGCAGAACAAGATGATTACTTGACTGAATGGGATGGAGATGGGTAAAGAAAATACAACCCTCTCACTGCTGGATTAGGCACATCAGAGTATCCCTTCATGAAGCTGTCATATCTACATCTACCAATACCAAGAAGCCCATAGCGCTCTTGTAGTTACATGTATCATGTATACATGACGATCGATAGCTAATGAGAGCGTATATGTTATCTTAGTAGATACCTGAGCTTCATGAAAGTGTGCTGTGCTCATCATGGCAGATCCGGTTGCCTCCAGCATGGAGAGGGTTAAGCGAAGCAGGGCTCTAGACTAACATATGCCCGACATACAGTGGCAGGTTAAATTACACTGCAGACAACCTACTTTTTAACATTCAATACTGTTAGTGCCTTTGCTACTTGCCCCGACTTTCCTTGCAGGCAAGTAACTCAGAATGTTACTCTAGAGCCATGCCAGGAGTGTTAAATGTTAGATTGGAATGGATTCTGGTCCCAAGTGTGTACTGGCTCTATTGTGAAGGATACCTGTGCATTCCAATGTGTTTTGTTGCCAAGCTTTGCCTGTGCAGAGACAGATACAAGGGCAAACATTATAGGAACAGACGCATGGACACTGGACAAGACAGAGACAATACCAAAGTACCAGTACCTCCTGTTGACAAAAAGCGATGCTCTTGTCCTACAAAGCCGAAAGCATATTTGAATATCTATGTCATAGGCCTACTATTAAACCTTAAAGATAAACATAAGCAGTGATGTAACCCATTATTATTTGAAATGAGTTAACAAAGTTGTGAAAATTCAGTCATCATTTTCGGAGAAAATGTGAATGCAAAGAAAAGAATGCCCATCTCATAAACTCATTGGAATTTGGTTAAAAAAAATATAGATGAACTAACAACCCTAAGATTTTGTGTTTTTCATTAGCAGTTGAAAATTATAGATATTGATAATACCAATGATGATATTCTGAATGATCCATTATGAAATAGTGGGGTTTTTTTTCCAGTATTTTACAATAATTGATAGATTAATGGGTTGCATCTAAATAGCACACACCAATGGAAACCTAAGAAACAAATAAGGAATGAGTAATAAAGCATGTGAAATAGAAAACACAGCACCAACAACAAAGAGCTGGGAAAACATATGATCATCTGTGTGTGCATAATCAGAACCTGAGCTACCAAGGGTAACATAAATAACATAAAACATTGACATGCTAAATTTCACTAACATTTCAAAAGACAAAGTACAATAGTATTTGAATGATTGGCAAATTGTCAATGACTGATTGCACTAATGGCTGACTTCGAGAAGGTTCCATAATATCGCTAAAGTTTTGTTACTGCGCATGTCTAATATGTTTGCCCGAACTAGGTGTTCGTGGGCAGTGATACAATTGTACGGTCGTGACGCCACCCTAGCCTTGCTTGTGTGACTGTGCGGTCTATAGGGCGGCTATAGCTCCTATGGTACTACCATACATCACGCTCGAATCAGTGTACGTAGAAACATAAATGATAATATTGGTTGCTATTCACATGTTATAGAAATTGGAAAAGAACATTACTGCTGATGCTAGAGTTCGCGTTGAATAAAGCAATATGGATTTAGTAGAATAAGCAAACTAGTTATCCTGGTTATAGTTTGAAATCTACCACGTTTGGACTTGCAAATATTGATTGCGAATGCTTCTTTCTTCTGAAATCTTTCAGGAATTGAAGATTTTCTATGTTTTCTTTACATTGACACTGGCACAAAGGATGACAAAATATTGAACATATTACACAAAGACTGGAATCAGATGGGCATACTCACTGCTGTGGATCGTAGAACAGATACTATTTTCTCCACTGCTTTCTCCCACAACTCATCCATGTATGCACGGTTCACCAGGCCTTGAGATGTGTGCAGAATGTGATCTTCTACCACGAAAAACCTGTAAATGCAGTAAATAAACTAGGTTTTGGTCAACTCCTCTTTTCATCATATTTTAGCGAAAACTTATGCCTGGCTTAAACTCAGGACCTTTGGCCCCGGAGTCCAACGTTTTACCATTGCGTTACCACCTGCATTAACCTATTAAGTACAAACCTAATACTAATAGCAAAATGGGTGAACATCACTTAAAACAAATTCTATATAGTTATTTTGTAGACGAAAGTTCATGATTGTTGAATATGTGTTAGGTTAGAACTTACTTACCCTACAATATCGTGGAAATATTTTCGGTATTCATCTGAACTTTCGTGCTGAAATGAAAAGATCATGTTGAAATGCACACATTTTCATAAATCTATATAGAATATCAAGAGATGGGGTGCATTCAGGCTTCACTATATTTTACTACACTGTGCTACTATTCTAAAAAGCAGTGGCTGGTTGAACACATTTAAAGCGAAATAGTAGCAAATCAGTTTGCACATGCATGCAGTCCATTCACTTGAAGCTTTGGGTTTTCCTATAAAATGCTGTGGGAATCAAATCCATAGTGAAAAGCACCAATTACATATAGCACTACTTATGTAGTGAAAATAGAATAGGCTGAACACATCACTGTTCATTCAAGGGAGATAATATATAAAAATAGCCATCTTCTGGACAAGTACATTGGAAATGGTTTAGACCATAATATTAGCTAGCGTAAGCGAATACATAGGTAGTCGTAGTTATCGTACCATTCCTGACGGAGGTTGTAGCGACAGTCTGGCTTGTTTCCATCTCTGCTGTCGATAGTAGGATTCAAACTTCTCCTTATCTCCCTGAAATTATTATTGTTAATAATATTATCACACACATTAATATAGCGAGAATATCTAGAATAACTGCTCAAATGTGCTTAAGTAACACGATCATAGGAAGCAACAAAGATTTACATTAACCAACACATAATAGCATGGATATTTAAAATAGCAGAATAAATCAAAGGTAACATGAGAGTAGAAAAAAAATCTGATCGATCAACAGAACAGACTTACCAAGACTGAATAAATATGCAAACATCGATAAACTGGGGAGAAGTCCACCAAATCTTGAGCACTCAATTCCTGAAAATACAGATTCCAAGTTGATTAATGAAACAATGTGCACATATAATATATTTGTCTGCACAAATCTAAATATGAGGCGCTATACTTTGAATATATATAATTTAGACACAAAATATTGTTAAGTGTCACTTTCATTTTTCAAGAGCATTTATCAATGTCATGGCTCTCATGAATGTTCAGATTATTTTCAGGAGAAACATGCCACACTCATAGGGCTGAGTGTTGCAGTAAACCTGCAAGCACCTGCTGGTATTGTCTAACCCAGGACGACAACTACACGTACTAAAGAATGGACAGCTCATATGCTATCATGGTCAATTTGGAAAGCTAACTTCCACAAACATGAATTCTGGATCCCCATCATGCGAGTGACTTAAATGGCTCTGATCATCTACAACAGGACTAGCACTTGCTAACTGGGCTACATTACAGCAGAGCTAGATGCGGAGGACACTGACCTCTTCCTCGACAGAGTCCTCCCTAACAACCATAGGCATGGCCTCCACTTCTCCAGTAAAGGGGTTTGGTGGGGCTGGAGCTCGTCGCTTCTTCGGCTTCTTCTTCACTATCGTAGGATCCATATTGTTCTGTTCTGCAGCCTGAAGAACAATTTATAGACATGTCAATGATCATACAAATGCATCTTTACAATATAGGCCAGGAAACTGTATCTTGAAGCATCCAATGAAAAAAGTTACTTTGATCAATGTTTGCTTCCAACCTTTTGGGTTTATAGGGTTTTTTTTAAGGGGTTTACAGTCACTTTCTAGAATCTTTCACTAAAACCTGCAACATCCATACCGCTGAATGTTGCAGTAAACCTGTGAGCAACGGTTGGTACAGTTGATAACTGTAGTGCCACTCTACAGACAGTGCATCCTATCAATATCGCGTCAGAAATGTAACTTCTGCGAACATTGA
>JAULBP010105105.1:0-10519 GCA_032355345.1 Lepetodrilus pustulosus | reverse complement strand
AGGATCAAAGAGGAGTTTTCACATCTTGTAGAGCATAAAATTGCACTTCTTTTGATACCAAATATGGCTTGGTAACATTTTGAGCTAGGACGACTGGACTAGAGAGGATTTCACTGATCGTTGGGGAGAGTTCCATAAGGAGGCAGCAGCTGATCTGAAAGATTTTGAACCAAAAGTATTGAGGGACTTGGAGTAGATGCTGATCATTTGAGCGGAGAGACCTAGGTGGGATATAGTGAGAAACTACATCCTGGAGATATGCCGGAGCTCAGTTTTGTTTATTGACTGATACTTGAGAGAAAGGATCTTGAAGCCATCTACTCCAAGCCAGTGTAATGAAGGACAGTTCGCATGTACATACCACACAGTACTCTCTCGTACACGAAGCCAGTTTAATGAAGGCCGGTTCGCTTGTATACATACCACACTGTGCTATGAGCGGCGAGGGGCAGTTGGCCGGGTGTGTGAGCACCACACCTAAGAGCATCAGCTGGTGAGACGCCTTCAGCAGACTACAGCTGCAGCGGATACTGGTGGGCGTCAGATCTCTGAAACCGTCAATGACTGCTTACAGCTTCTTACTGTCTGACGGGGTTTTGTTTATGGGTGACTATCACAGGTACTTTCACAATCATGATAGTATTGCGATAGTGAGACTAACTATCACGATACTATCACGATTTGACAAACATATCGCGATAGTATCACGATAGTACTTGAGTATGCAAAATTAATGTTAAAGACATGTTAGTATGTACAATCTGTTAATTAATTAAGATGTGTTTAGGTGTATATTGGTATCAATAAAGTACCCTATTCAGAAATTGGATATATTCCCATATTGACATTATCACAATGTTTCCAATGCAAGTTAGAAGTGTCTGTTATGATCAGGACAAGTTAGAAGTGTCTGTTATGATCAGGACAAGTTAGAAGTGTCTGTTATGATCAGGACAAGTTAGAGTGTCAGAAAAGAAGCCGAATTAATGAGAGAAAAAAACTATCAAAATTATCAATATTCCATCATCCTATCGGCAATTGTTATCGATTGCTAAGTTTGCTATCGATATATTGCTATCAGGACACACACTATTGCAATAAGTCAACTTATCATTACGACCCAATAAATATACGTTAAATATGAAATTTAGTTTGTAAAATTGCCAAAATCAATACAAGAAATGGCGCAAATGGGCTGCATAATTTGATATCGACAAGAGATATTCCATTGAGGTCACATGATTATGAAGCTAGACACACCTGTTAGCAGACGACATAAGTGTCATATTTTTTAGAGCTTGTGTTTTTTCATTTGAGAAGTATTTACATCACGTTAAAAAGTGCATTAGCTGAAAAACTACATTTCATACTGTTGGACTGCATACTTTATGCTTCCTGAGGACAACTTTACCAGTTCCGCGCGATTTAACAAGCTAAGTATCTGACGCCAAATATATCCAATAGGTTGAGAGATTCTTTGAGTTTTGGAAGCAGAAATAGCATTTTAGTAATTAACACAAAAACAACAGTAACACAAAATGAGGATATAGGACGGTATAACTTGATCTATGGTGGAATGGATGACACTATCTATTACTGAATAAAAAAAGACAAGTGATGCCTACTATTGTAATTCATGTTCAGGTTTTACTTCACTCCCTTACTATTTTTAGGCCCTATAAATTATCACCATTTACATATCATGTTTCAAAATCTTTTCCCACAAATATTATCTTGTAAACATGAATATTATTTTATTATGTCATAACATTAAAAAATAAATCAACAGAAACATACAAAACTTAAAAAAAAAATATACATAGTAGTTAGACAATTAAACAGTTTATATATTTCTAAAACTTCCATCTAGATCTATACAAAAAATCATTTTAAAAAAGTAAATAGACGAGAACTTCGGAGAAGAGAAATATCGATGGCCAAAATCTGTTCTAAAACTCATTAATCTACTCCAAAGACGTCCTCAATCAATAATCAATCCTGCCAACAACAAATAGACACAGAGTCGCAAATATATGGTGCTAACAACATGCGGTGAGAATAAGTTGTACATACATAAGTAATGAGATTCATTTTGCATCACTCATCGATAAATACATTGATCCATCCATAAATATTTCATACTGTCAACAGAGTTATCTCCCTTTTCTGTTGTAATCGTTATGGTAACGATCCGTATCGCAGTAAATATATATTTAATATTACTTTAATATTCCTAAATATTTAGCCTCTTTTTGTATCAAGATACTGATTATGATGCTAGTATTTCCATTTAAATATTTATTGTAGCATTTGTTTAAAATACGTCACTTCGGACCGACCGGAAGTTATCGTCTTCTAGATGAAAAGGAAGAATCTGTTTATGTTACGTGTACTTGAATCAAGAGAAAATACAAATTATATGCTGTTTGTGTGACATTGTTTGATGCTTATTTTCGTTATGCATTGCAATAGGTAACTGTTTATATATTTATAGTTGTCAATAATAATTTGTAGTAGCATTTTTAGATACATCAAGGTCGAAATATGTTTGTACTGTATATTGCGATTTGCCTTTCCCGATTTAGACTTCATTTATAAGTTTACATTGCGATTCTACACTAATTCGTAAAGTAATTTTTGTTAAGAAACTCACAATAGAAGCAGAGCTGAATCTACTGTAGATGTAATAGTAAGCTGTTAATAAAGTTTGCTCACTGTAATTTTGTGAAAATCATTGGCTGAGTGGCTGTACATTGATTCAAATATTGACATGTACTGATGTAGTAGTATGTTTTGTGGTTTATGTAGACTATAGTAGACTATAAGACTTATGTTTCATTGACTCATCTTACTTACTTACTCTTCACTTAGTACATGCTAACTGCTATTGAAATTGATTGAATGGCATACAGTACCTTTGTAACTGTACAAGACAAGTAGCTTGTAATGTCATCTTCTATTTACCCAGCAGGCAATGGGTACCCAGTAGGATGTAATTGAAGTTAGTATCCTAATGTTCGTGACATTTTGTGTTGTAAGATTAAAAGTTCCATTGATAATTGAGGTGAAATTAGTATACACTCGTAACACTGTTCCATTGGTTATTGATCAGATGACACCTACATGGAGTGAGATACCTTGCACATGTTGTAGTGTACTTGTATTATTATTATTAATTGTTGTTATTGATATTACCACTGCAGGACAATGTGAGAACATGAGCCAGGAGACTACACCCAGCAAAGATCGGGGTCACGCCCTGTTACTCCGTAAGGGCTCGCATTCCAAGATGGCATTAAAGGAAAAGATAGTACAAATCTACGAGGCCTTCTTTCAGGTAATTTGTAATGAATCGGTCAAGCCATTGTACACAGTTACCAGTAAACATGGGAAAAGCTCGACTTTTTTTAACACTGACTTTCCAGATTAATAACTTACAGAATACGAAAACTCATTGAAACTACCTGTACAAATGCTTTAAATAATTTATGTTTTACAACTTGAACTGCATATATCTATTAAGTTAGTACTAGATTAATATTGATCATATGTTTGAAATAACACAAAGATTTATTTAATTCCATTTGTTTGCAATATTTAGGGAGAAGACCCATCTCATGGAAATCCAAACTTTTGGGAAGAACTTTTCCTTCTGAAGGTAATGTATTGCATAATTTAATTAGCTGTGGGTGAAATGAATACTGCTCTACAAATAATGGCATCTCCATAATCTGTACCTTGTAGGTATCTGAGAGATAAATGATTGTAGTTTACTGGTGAGCACAAACTACATGGATGGGTTGTTTTTTTAGGTGAACACAAGCTACATTGAAAATGAGATAGAAAAACTCAGCGGAGAAGGTTTACTTCACTTGAAGGTAGGTTATTCTCTCTCGACATTTTATTGTTTATTATTATGACTTTGATTTTTACTTGCATGCATTATTCAGACAGTTGTAATTTCTATCATTGACTTGCCCTATGTACAGATGTGTTTGCTGTTTCCAGGACAACCTTAATCTCCTGTTTTACCGCTGTGTGGATGCGATGTCTCAAAGCAGTCTCATCAGAGTTGTCAACGCTGTCCATGTACGTACTGCAGTCCTCCACACCAGGGGCCGAGATTACAAAAGTTCTCGAGTAAAGATTTCATGCTCAAGGTCACATTTTATTTGGAGATTTATGAACAAAACTTTAAGTTGAGCATGGAATAGTACTCAAGAAAGTTTCATTATCTCGGGGCCAGGCCGTCAAATCAGTAATAGAAGCTAACTTTAGAACATACTTGCCCGAATAGTGATACAAATAACAAATGTTATGAATTTCTACTCGCCCTAAGGATACCAATAGCATTCGGAGAAATGGCTCAGGCGAGTGGGTGAGTGTTAATTGTGAATCCTGCACATCAACACATGTATACCAATTAATTGAACTATCACTGATGACAGTTATGTAAAGCAGCTGACAGTACCAAGTATGTCTACCAATAGTCAGATAGTAGAGTATGTCCACCAATAGTCAGATAGTAGAGTATTTCCACCAATAGTCAGATAGTAGAGTATGTCCACCAATGGTCCAATAGTAAAGTATGTCCACCAATGGTCAGACAGTAAAGTATGTCCACCAATGGTCCAATAGTAAAGTATGTCCACCAATGGTCCAATAGTAAAGTATGTCCACCAATGGTCAGATAGTAAAGTATGTCCAATGGTCCAATAGTAAAGTATGTCCACCAATGGTCCAATAGTAAAGTATGTCCACCAATGGTCAGACAGTAAAGTATGTCCACCAATGGTCAAATAGTAAAGTATGTCCACCAATGGTCAGATAGTAAAATCTATTCTTGCCTGTATTTCAGACTCTGTGTTCATTGATACGTGGAATATTCAGGAAAAGCTTGGGCAGTTACGGTTTCGACGTCATCAACCTCCTCATTGGATTTGATGCCGCAGAAGCTGTTATGCAGGTAATGTAACATTCGGAGTGTTCTGTAACACTGGCATACTGTTCTGTAACACTGGCATACTGTTCTGTAGCACTGGTAGACTGTTCTGTGTTTCCATGTAATAGTACCGATAGTGTAGTCACAAGTAGTAGCATTGAATAGCATATTCACATGGTTCAGTGATATAAAGATGTGTTGTTTCAGTCGCTGGTGGAAAACGTGAACCGCTATCTGATGGGAGACTACCCAGCCAGTGTTAAGCAGCTGATGCTAAAGTTCCTCCAAGTTCTCATCACAGTAAGTGGGATGTCTGTGCTGCTGACTCAGTTATGTCACAAAGACGACTCTGTCCTGGCCACTGGCTTCTAGAGTTACTTTACCAGAACAGCACTGCCTGTGATACAATTATTTACACTCAGTAACATCTTGCCTAGTCGCTTTCTACAATGATAGAACTGTTACATATGTAGGGATAGTAGGAGGCAAATATGATGTATGCTGAGTACATTGTCAACCAATGGTTTGCTGACAAGTGTTGTGGCTTATCAGTGCTCCAGAGAACATTTTGCATGATTGAGTAATTACTCCTCAAAAACTAATTCAATTGGGTATTTTTATTTGTAGTGATGCAGGTTTTTAGTTAGATTACAGCTGCTTCCTAAACAGAAATTAATTCACAGAACACATGGCATCCTGGTGCCATATTTTGATATTACGTGACTGTGTTTTAGCCTCAATTATACAGATTTACAGTTGCGATAAACAGCTGATAGATGTCTGTGCTCTATTGAAATAGTCGGGTTAGTAAGTTTGGTATGGTCACATTTCGATGGGACAGAACATTGTGTTTCACTTCTTTGATTAAAATTTGATGATATACTCAAGAATGATTTAGAATTTACCCTAATGATATTAATACAATTGGGTATTCAGTATTTGATTTGAGTTTTTATACTCACTGCAATTATTTATTATTGGGTATTCTGTCATTTGCTATGAGTATTTTACTCAAATACTTGCCTTATCTGGAGCACTGCAGGCTTATGAGTCATGTAGATTCGCTCACTTTTTGAGGATTTTCATCCTAAGCAGATTTCTGCAGCACAAAATAGCACTTTGTTAATTCTAGGCACAATAGATATTTCTAATATTTGTCATGGTCAATGTGCTTTTGTGTATATTAGATTTGTACCATAGCCTGGTCAGAATGTCTAATGTTAATCCATAGAACCACCATACATCTCCTGTAACTGTAGATGATTTCAGGCCACGGACAACATCAGTCAGAATACAATGCTGGAGTACATCCTCATCAACAGTGTCTTCGAGTCCATCATCCAGGTACACCTGCTCCTTCCATCCTTCATATTGACTCAGCGTCTTTCTGGCAATACAATGCAATCTTCTATTATGAATTGGAAATACTTGTAACAGGACAATATCTCTGAGTTCAATAAAGTTAGACATGGTCTCTCCTTCCTCTGTCTCCAGATTTTAGGAAATCCGTTGTTGCGAGTGTCCCTGGGTCACGACGCCATCTTGGTCCTGACGATGTTAGTCCAGTACAGGAAACACGAGGTGAGAACTCGGTAGAACATTCCCGATGTTGACATCGTCCATTGGTATCTCGGAGAACTTGTGTCTGACATTAGTGGTGCCTCACATTTTGTTTTATCTGTTTCAGTCTGCCAACCCGTATATTGTCAAGCTGTCTATCTTGGATGATGAACTTGCTCTTACGGTAGGTCACTGAGCAGTGAGAGGTCGGGGGTCACAGTTTATTAAGCCACTTGTGCCCTTTAACAATACTGGTATTTGTTGTTGTTATTGCAATTATAATTCTTCTATTAATCATATTAAGTATGACACCTTCCTAATAGTGGGAAATAGTTTAAATTACATAATTTATTTGTTTATGGTAATTAGTTTGCAAGTTGAAATAGGTAATTTGTGATTAATTCCAATGATGTAATTATTAATTCTGGCAAGAATGCGAAATCATATTCGCAAATTCAACAATTGACTGATTTGCATTCCAGGGGTACGCACAGATTGTCTCATCATTGCTGTCTGATTTCAACAGGTTAGTTGTTGTTTTCTCCATTTCTCCCAAACATTTTCTTTTAGGAAAACATGTTGCTGAACGAAAGGTTATTCTTTTACCTAGTTGCAATATAGATTTGTCTTGTTATCAAGATATTTTGTTTTGTTATGAGTTGCTGCAAATTACCAATTTGCTAATAAGTAATATTTATTATGTTCCGTAATTAAATTGATAATATCATTTTGTTCCCCAGGACTTACGAAATACAGAGTTCTGAACCTCAATCTGGATGGTTTTCTGCATTTGCAAACATGGTAAGTAACCCCCTTTAAATCATGTGTACAACGCTACTAGCTTGTTGCACAATTCTAATTGCACATTTGTTACACTATTTGATGCTCTGTACAATTGTTTCAGGTTGGGAACATGTTTGTGGCTGAAGAGAGAAAGACAGAGATCATGAGGTAGTGACCAGATTCAGTCTTCAGTGTAGTCAAACTCAAACTTGTCTTCATTCTATTTATGTTTCGTTTCGGGCCAATAACATATTACTTTGGTCACAGTTTGCATTGTATTTATTTCCTCCTTCCAGGGCTAATGACTCGATTCTGATGGCCTTGTATGAAGCCATTCATCTCAACAGGAACTTCATCACTGCCCTTACTCATGTGAGTAGTAGTACACTTTAACACTGGTATATTCTGTATTTCAATTGTTCATGGTTGTGTCTATTACTGTAGCAGTTGAGTTGTTTCACTGTTATCATGTGCTGTGTATTTCAGGCTCACACTCCGTCCTCCCCGTCAACCCCACCCCTGTCTCCAGTGTCCAGTACTACACCTGTTCTAGACAACCAAGGTAAGTGATCGTATTCATGATACCTAAACTTTCATAGATTCCTAGATCCAACTGGTTTTTACACCTCTTTTGTGACTTCTTTACAATTTGCTTTTTCTTTAAGATGTTTTTGTTCATATCTACATATGTTGCTGAGAAAGTAATATTCTAGAGAAATTAGAAATATACACTCTCCCAATGAATGTCAAATTATGTAACTTTTATAATGTGGACAGTCTACAGTGCCACACAAAGAGTGAAGAAAGTTTGTTGTGTAGAAATGTCAAAATGATAGTGTGATATTTCCAATGGGTAATCTCCTGACCTTTGACCTGTGTTGTGTCCAGTCCCCAGTGAGGCCAACATCGAGGTGACCAGTGCTGCCCAGCCCACAAATCTCCTGGTCACTTTCCTGGAATACAGCTCCATCATATTTCAGGACACTAAGGGTGAGTAGCCCACTGCTTCAGTGCTTTACACTCGTCACAATCAGTATTGTCAGGACGAAACATGTAGTGCATTACAGTGCCCCCTCGATATAACATGGTCCGATGCACAGCGGATTCGTATATAACGCGGGGTCAGACGTGGATCCCATTTTTGTTTTCGTTATTTCCCTGTAATATATAAAGCAGGTACTATAACGCGGGGGTATATCATGGACCCCAACTTCAGCTTTATATCGAGGGGACACTGTACCTTTCAACCTGGCTTTCACTATATGCAAAGTTTTCAATTAATCTGTTTTCAATGGATATGTTCCTAAAGCAAATATTTTGTTGATAAACAAGTTGAAACACTAGTTTGCTATTTACTGTTATAACTGGGCCTCTGTTCTATTTGTGGATTCCTTTCTTCAGACACATCTCGATACAACAACGCCAAGCTGTGTATCATCATCCTCACCTGTATTGCAGAGGTATGTACATCTCTGGCTGTCCGCACTGACCATTGTCCAGAACACACTGACCATCAACGTACTTACCACGGACCAGATAACAACAAACCTTTTCCTTGACCCTGTCACACACTTGAGAGATCTGCATTGACAAGTACCAGTGATATTTAAGAATCCATGGTGAAGTAGTAATGCACACAGAAGATCGTTGTTGATATATGCTAGTTGTAGTTAATGAGTACTCAGTGGTGCACTGGTCGCTACTGCTATTGGAACCACTGTTTGTTCACACGTACATTTGTTTGTCTCTTAACTATAGGATCAGTACGCCAACTCACTGATGCACGATGTCAACATGACCTTCAGAGTTCCTCTTCACAGACTGGTGAGATTTCCACAAGTTTATTGTCAGATTATCTCCCTTGGACAAATTTCTGAATTTTGAGGAATTTACTAATTCTCTTAGGAATGGAATATATACAATTGAATGTAAATAATCTTCACCATTATATAGAATGAATGAAACACGATGATCAACTATTGCAAATTATCTAACTCCTTTTTCTTGCTAACATGTATTGTATTTCTGCAGCCAATGCGACACAGGAAGGTGAAGTCAGACCGAACAATGGTGCTGCGTCCATTGGTTTGCTCATTACTAGGTAAGTGTGATGTCCTTGACCCATATATCAGTGATGTCCTTGACCCAGATATCAGTCATGTCCTTTACCATACCATGAGTCGTGCTTGTGTAATGATACTTCTGTTAAATACTTTCAGATCTGTTGGTGGAGTTTGTTATGAGTCATATGATGAAGAATTTCCCCATGGAACTTTACCTGTAAGTAGAGGTGTTGTTCTTAAAGCTTGATCCAAAATTATTATGGTTGAATATTATTTATTTCCATCACTATAGTATCATGCAAATTGGTTGTGTTGAGAGGAGCGATTAGTAGGGCAATAGTAAAACTTTGGACTTCAGAGCCAAAGTAACCCATATCCTGCATCAATGTTCAGGAAATCACGATCATGATAGGATACACTGTGTACCATGGCAATAGTCATTATTCTTGGTCCATCAGTACCATCCAATGCTCATAGGTTTGCCATGACATGTGAAATAATCTTATGTCATCTCTAAAACTTTGAATCTTTCTGTTCCAACCCCTGGACCAATCCAATGAATCCATCATATGTTAGATACTAATATAGCGTGACTTGTTTCAGACATTAATACAGCGTGACTTGTTTCAGACACAAATACAGTGTGACTTGTTTCAGAGGCTAATACAGCATGACTTGTTTCAGACATTAATACAGCGTGACTTGTTTCAGACACAAATACAGTGTGACTTGTTTCAGATGCTAATACAGTGTGACTTGTTTCAGACATTAATACAGTGTGACTTGTTTCAGACACAAATATAGTGTGACTTGTTTCAGATGCTAATACAGCATGACTTGTTTCAGATGCTAATATAGCATGACTTGTTTAAGACATTAATACAGTGTGACTTGTTTCAGACATTAATACAGCATGACTTGTTTCAAACACTAATACAGCGTGACTTGTTTCAGACACAAATACAGCGTGACTTGTTTCAGACACTAATACAGCGTGTCTTGTTTCAGACATTAATACAGCGTGACTTGTTTCAAACACAAATACAGTGTGACTTGTTTCAGACACTAATACAGCGTGTCTTGTTTCAGACATTAATACAGCGTGACTTGTTTCAGACACTAATACAGCGTGTCTTGTTTCAGACATTAATACAGCGTGACTTGTTTCAAA
>JAULBP010105094.1:0-10520 GCA_032355345.1 Lepetodrilus pustulosus | reverse complement strand
AGGCTTGATTGCATAACCATGATCATGAATGCGTCACAAATACTGTTCGTGTTGCACATATACATGGTTGCTAAGTTTAGTATTTTATTTATTACAGTACAACCGCGACATGGAAATGTGTTGTTCGCATATTACCTCAATGGAAGTTTAGCCTGACAATTTTGTACAAACATGCACATGAATACATGCTACGTAACCAGTGATAAGGCTTGATTGCATAACCATGATCATGAATGTGTCACAAATACTGTTCGTGTTGCGCATATACATGGTTGCTAAGTTTGTTTACCGATACACAGCTGTATCTGTGGTTGATAGGGTAAAGAAGTTGCTAATGGAAATTCCAAGATCTTCAAATTTATAAACTAACAAAAGAAAACATAAACAGTCCAGCTGTTAGATGTCATGAATGAGTCCTGTGACATGTTACGTTACAGATTGTCATTCGTGACGTTGTAGTCAATAGACAAAAGTCGTCATAATCGAAAAGAAGTTCCAACTATATATATATAGCGGAAAAGCGATATTAAACATGTTGAATAATCCAATACAATTATCACACATGTGATAATCCATGCCGTAGTGTAATAAACTGATATATGCACATAAAGTCATGAAATTGTAGGGATATATTTATTGAAAATTAAATATAATATATACTGTACCTCCACACTGTACAGTGTGTAAATCACGGATATCACACTCTCACTGACAATAATGCAGACGAATTGTCCACTGTTATTTCTATACTCTATGTCACATATTGAGTCTAGATATAGCAGGAGACACTTTGTCTGCATTATTATGAGTAAGTCAGACCGTGATTCAGAATTCCCTTGATCCGGAACTGCCTCACTGTATACGTGTAGGTAGGGATAGCCTACATTCCTGCAGAAATAAACAACATTTTTGTATTTGGTTGCAATATTGAAGCCTAGATGTCTGTGGAATCAAGAAATACAATTTGGTTTTGAGAGTTGTCCAAACAGTAATACTGTATCATTAACCATAACACGGACACCTTTACCAAGATTGCCTGATCCTGGGCATCGATCCTCGAAGCGCTCGTAAAATCCACATTTGAATAATGTCAACGGGAAATATTCGCTATAAGATTTGTTTGACAGGGATGTAACTGCGTTTAGTAAAATACCTATTATTTCTTCTTTTTAAAAGATTTTTATATACTTAGTACTTTCTCGTGTTGATTTTCTGTGAATTTTCAATTGTGTAAATAGTATTTGGAAGTATGTATATGTGCAATAAACTGGTTTGACTTAAATAACAACAGTTAACAACAAAATTATTTTAATTAATATTGAGGTGAAGGAAACGTGTTAAACTGGGTGGAGTCTGCAGGCAGTGTCCTTTTGTTCATGACGCATAGACGCATGTAATAGTTTTAGATGAGCCTAAATGAGCGGTCACGTGATATTTATTGTGAGACTACAGCTCACTATTGTTACACACTGACACATCTACAATAATGGATGATGTGCTAATGCTAATGGTGAAAACGTTTTCATTGACATTCATATTTTCCAGACTGAAAGGTTACCATGGCAACGGAGGATGTTGCTGTTGACTTGGCGACGTATTACGAAGCCATGTTCTCCAATCGCTACACCGAGTCTGATGCTGGATACCAGGAAGAAGTATCCAAACCTCTTCCACCACCTCCATGTGTCACCAACTGGTTCGTCAGGAGGTACGTTTGCCACAATACACTAGATTTTATGAATGTGAATGCATGCTTTATTTTCTATTTTCTTAAATAATGCCATGATTTGTGTGTCGCAGGACCTGCTGATTTGAACTGGAGTTGCTGGATTGCGAGTCAAAAGTTCTACTAACTTAGCCAAATGAGTAACCCCTCTGAGTAACCCTCTGAGTAACCCCTCTGAGTAACCCCTCTGAGTAACCCCTCTGGTCTCGACCAGTAGGAGCATATTATGTCTCGCCCTGCTTCACCAATATTGAATTACTTTCAGGCGGAACGACAACCGAGGGAGAGGTTACGACAACTTTAGAGGAAACAGAGACCGTAACTACAGCGACAACCGCCATGGCAGCTATGGCGGTCGAAGAGACAATTACCACGGCAACAGAGACAGTTACCATGGCAACAGAGACAATTACCATGGCAACAGAGACAATTACCATGGCAACAGAGACAATTACCATGGCAACAGGAGTGGAGGAGACGGATACCGGGGGCGGGGCGGCTGGGGGGACAATTACAGCGGTGGGCGGGGCGGACATCAGCAAGGACGTGATCATTACGACTCTGGCAGACATGATAACAGGCAGCCTAGCTGATGTGTAGAGTACGTTTCGGTGACTTGTCTTCTTGGTGTGGCTTGTAAGGATGGCCCTCGATTTGGCCTTGGTGGTTTCATGTTGTCAGCTTTTAGCTGAACACACTGGATGTGCGTCAGTACCGGATGACCTCGTGGAACATCAGCAACATGTACACAAACAACATGCTCAATTGATGTCATCATGTATATGGACTTACTAAAATCAACATTTATCAGGAACGTTTAATAAAATCATGATAAACATGCTTCATTACAATCATGATCTGAAAACCCTGTTTCCATTGGGACAGGAGTCTGAATTCCAATTTTTATAATGTCTTCATTTTATATGGAGCTACTTGTGAGAACTCGGAAGTGGAAACAGTTCATGATCTGGCTGGTTCAGGTATACAATACCTACTGCATTCGACAGCTATATTTTCAGCTCTTGTTGTAAAACTATCGCTCCATGGTCCAGTAAACTTGCTTTATGCAGAATGTCTACAGTATATGCAGTTGTTTTCTTGAATCCTGTACCGAGTTTGGATTTTGCGACTCCATTACTAATATGCATTTCATCAAGGTCATTGAAATACGCAAAGAATTATTCACATGTGTAGTGTGTTCCATTTGGACCGATTCATTGATGATTGATAACAGAGAATGAGCACATCATAGAATGAGATTTATTCATAACCAAACTGTCTTGAGATTCTTATATCTCTACAGAAAAGCTGATCAGTAAACACTGCAACATAAGCTGCACTCCAAAAGGAGTTATCTCCCTTGCACTGCAACACATCAGGCCAACAAAACCAAACTTAGCAGGAGAGTTACATCCCTTCTATCAAATAACGATCGCATTACTGTAATGTAAGCACACATAGGACATGAACTCTCGGCAAATTTAATGTAGGGAACTTGCTCAGAAAATGTTTATGTTCAAAATAGCAGATTTCGTTCACCTTTTACAGGGAAGTAACTCTCCTTCATAAACATACAGTTGTATAGTATCTCGACACCGATATATATTAGATTCAATCAAATATTTTCGACCATCAATACACTTATGACACTGACAAGATTATACTGTTTCTTGGGGGTAAAATAAATCTTCAAATTCTCTCAGGACAATAATTTTCCATGAAATTAATTCACCCTCCCTGTAAGTGTATTGTTGGATGTATTCCATCGGAATATTAATTGTCACTTGGTCATTCTCCAGTCTGGAATGTTCCGACTCCACTCATTTAACCTTCTTCCTGCTGCTGACCATCACAGGTGCCTGTAGTGCTTGCCATGGTCGTACAGCAAGGAGAAGGCTTAACCCTCTCTGTGCTGGATTAGGCACAGACACTGCTCTTTAGGGCATCTCCGGTAGCCTGCAGCAGGGAGAGGGCTAATGGTTGACTTCCACAAAAACACATACCGAAGATATCGTAGTTATAAGTGCGGCAGGGAATACATGGATAATGAAAGGACGCGTTTCTCTGGGCAGCTAGAGCTGAAGCTAAGCTGGAATTTACAATTTGGACTAAAAGCTTTTTATATGCAACATGTGACGTACTAAATCATTAAGGGTAACAAGCCTGGTGTTATATCAACTGTTACGATTGTCAGGAATTCATGGATGTTTTCAAATTCAATGTTAATATTACAAGACACAAAATAATATAGGGTTTAACACAAAGCAAGTTATCTATTAGGATCGTTTCCTCTATATTGTCCACTTTTATCTGTATGCTGATATTCACATACAAGTTGATGCTGGTTGATGCTGACAGAAGCGTACTGATGGCTTACAGAGAGGGTGGACAGACAGGAATCAGTACAGACACAGTATTATTAGTACACATATACGGTAGACATATATATGCTAGTCGAACATAAAACGACCCAAGGTAACTGAAGAGTGCACAGAAAGTACTCGATATAGCGACTATTTAAATAGTATTATGCATGATTATGGTACTCTCAGTTAGAATTTATGCTACGAATTAATGTTTCTATTTCCTGAACATCTCACGGCTAAACACGGAGAATCTATACGATATATTTTTGGTTTGATTGTTTCTAAATACAAATTAATTATGACATGCTGTATTCACTAGTAATATCAATAATTTTCCTCTGTTGACATTTCAACGTCATTTGTATCTTGTACAATAATTGTGGAGGTTGTAAATTCTATACTTATTATTTTATATAATATATTATTATTTTTTAAACAATGCTTACCTTAATTAATTTCTGATGCATGATACACATGTGTGCTGGTACTATGATAATGATTTATTGAATATTATCTAGACATACACATTAACTAAAATCAACAGCATTTCACAATAGTAGTTACATAAACAACAAAACTTCAAAATCTAACACTTATATATTATAATAAATATAATTTCATAACAAGGATTTTATTACTGTACAAAAAAACTAAATTGCAGGGTAACATAGTGCAGTGCTGTGCAAATAAATATTGGTATTTGATTTAATAAATAAATGCATGTGAATAATATTATTTATGATGCATTAATGTGTTGAATTACATATCGTATTTTGATTGTAAGGAATCAACAAATAAAATCTCAATCCTTGTTTTAATGCTCCTCTTATTTCAAACATGATAACGTACTGGTAATTATTTTTGGGCTGTTTGAATTAATGTAAAAATGTGGTTCAACAAGCAGTAAAAATCGGCCAATAATACATTGATACAAATACAGACAAAAGACTTGGTGATCATGATAAATACAAACACTGACAAGCTTTCTGGGACAATGTGCAGAAGAGACTTAAAATTAAATATAAAGTCATGTATAAGAGTTATAACACAATATTGCACATTAATTCATGGCACTGACATTTGTATAAATATTTGTTAAAACTGTCAAAAGTCAGAAGAGTCATATTGATGCTGGTCAAAGGTCATGGTCATGGCAAGCTTAAGCTCTTGGAAACTAATACAAATACCCAACTTTGATTGGGTATACATGACGTAATTATAGGTTTTGAGTAGCACAGGTTGTCTAACATGCTGCACGCCAATGTCCAACAGTGCAGCCATACGAAGGTGGTGTAAAATATTACAGGTAGACTACATGTAATTAACTATTGTTAATGTTACTTTAAATTAATTTAATTTAATTAGTTATGTTAATTCAATTTAATTTAATTTAATAATAAAAACCTAGTAAAAAGTTAATTTCAAGCTATATTGCTAAATTATTTTACCTTTGTATCGACTTGGTTATAATGCTCGCAACAAATACTTGAAAACTTGTGAAAAGTGAGATAATGTGGATAATATTGAGAGCAGAACTAGCCTGACCACCACACAGGATGGATATCAATAACAGTACCTGTCACAAGAGTCTGGTGTGCTGACTAGTAATATATTATACAATACATTTGAGCCAATTTTAATTTAGGTCAATAATTTAACAATTGGTATGGAAATGAGACTCGTCCGAGTTCATATATTGCATCATTGCCCATTGTTATTGTATAAATAACAAACACACACACATCCAACGACATAGAATATTCTAACATCCACTACAAATTATGCTGACCTGAGCACAATGTTACATGTATGCTAAGGTATATATTAAATAAGTTAAATGTTTACTTGAAGGTAACAGCTTCAGATGTGTAGACGTCGACAACAGACTATTGTCTAGGAAAGGTATTCCACACCAATGTCGAACTATTACCAACAGCAAAGTGCAAAATGGACAACGTGACTGACAACGACCATCATGTTGGTAAGGACATGTTATAGATTCTAGCACACTAAAGCACACCGATGCCATTTGGGTTGAGCATAATTAGAGGTGGGGGTGGGGGGCATAAGTGAATTACCTACGAACTGACAGAATAGGGCATGTCAGCCAATAGAGATACGTATGTTACACTGTGGATCTAAATATACAAACACAGACTGTCCAATAGTAACAGTTAGACAAGGACAGATGATGGTACAGATGATGGTACAGATGATGGTACAGTAGTACTACAAGTTGTACTTGTTCAAGCCATAGCATACTATCCATTTCTAAGACACCCAGCCATATAGTACTAGTACACTGGCGATATGACACTGTGAACAACATCAATGAAGGAATGCATGCTACCATAACAAGTGAACATAACATTCAGTTATAGTACGTTCCATTCAGGTTTTTACGTGTATTGCAGCAGTTCTGAGGGTTACCTCCCTTACAATTGGTCATTTCGAGTCGACTTTTAAAAAATCCAATCTTTACATTTCATTTGACCAATTTCCTACGAGTTATGTAATGAAAAGAGAATGCAATGAAAAGAGATTGTACTTGCAGCCTGATGAACCCAATTGTGAAGTGTTCACCATATCGATGAATCTCCCTTTATGGAATTGGGGTCTTTTATCCAGGATATTTTTGAAGAAAATAAGCAATGCCTTGAAAAAGGTAATCCTCATTATGTTTTCATGTACACTAACAAATGTATCTAATACCAGGCATGGATGAGGGTAATGAATCTGATGTATGAATATAATTGCCAAAGTTTTGATGGCGGTGCAAATGGTTCCACGATAAAGGAGAAGGTGATAAACATTGTTAAAGAAACACCACATAGCGGATTTCTCAAAGATCTCTGCCCTATGTTTAACACATGTTTTTATCCAGATGCCCATGAAGTCTTTTAATACTATGATCTCGTGATTTTCTATTTCCAATGAAACCAATGATTTGATATTATGCAGGGAAGAGCTATTTCTAAAATACAGTTGACCCGGGATACCACACTATTGAAGACGTATATTAATACCAGTACATCTGATCTTGTCCATACAGCTTTTATGATAATATCATGATACTCATTGATAACTAACTACGGTATATCAAGAAATAAACTTGAATAATACCAACTTTGTAAGATTGAACTTTTACAATTTAATAAGCTTATGGAAATGCGGAGGAAAGTATATCCAATAGTTGCAAAGAACACATTTACACATTTATGACTTTTCAAGATAATGAACAATTTTGATAATTCATCACGTGTGCATTAAATTAGAACCACAATAAAGTGTAATAATTAAAATCACCAATTCCATAAATATCCTATAGTGGAACATTGAATTAACAAAACAGCAAGAAAATACATTATTTCAATTATGACAAAATGCCTTTTACGGGAATTTACCTAATGGTGACCCTGATAATGACATTGTTAGAAACGTTCTGAACTAAAGTACAATATACCCTAAAGCCATCTGGGCATTAGTGTATCTATCTTAGTGCAGAACATTTCTAACATTGATTTACACTCTTTTAATTGCACATACCGGTATATTTAAATAAAATTATTAATTGTAGCAGTGACAAAACCACATCGTATAAACGGCAGGTCACGCCGGTAGTTTGACATGTCAAGATCAGCAACATTCCTTTGTGTAATAAAATCTGACTGATGGTTTGTGATGAAACATAATTTATGATATCACTTGGTGACCTTGACATTTGATGAGTATGTTTAGTAGGTCACAAATACACCCCCAGGACATCGTAAAAACAACAAGTATAATACTGCTCTAGTAGACGACAGGAGAATGTTTTTGACCTGGGCAGGGATTTAGTGCCGATACATGAAGCGGTCAGTTATCAATGGGGCTATAGATAGCAGAATGTCATGCAGAACAAGTTATCTGAAACAATGACAAATCACATATCACTGCATTTCAGTTTTGGTCGATGAAATGATGCTCCTCTTGATTTACTATTTACAACTTACAGATGATGGAAACACATTTACGATAATCAATGATAATGAATATTCGGTAGTCACATATAAGATTCAACGATAGAAGTTGTCATGGAGACATTCAAACATGTCTGTGTCTGTGACTGGATGGACCGCGCTGATTCTGACCAATCCCTCGCTCTTTCCCTTGGCACAGTACAGCCAATCAGCATCGAGATGAGCCAGAACCTCCAGGTAATCTCCGGTCTCATAGTCCATGTGATCATTGTCGTCTGGGTCACATGACACCAAGGTCACGACGTATCTGCACGAAGAAAAACAAATATCATGAGTGTCTATTACTGGACATTCGAACACTATAAGATGCAGCGGTATCTAAATTAAAATTAGATGGGCGAATAATAAATTATTTTATCCAAACCAAAAAGAGATTAATCTTCAAATGAAAATAACACCAGGTATATACATTTTTCTACATCTAAAAACAGTATGTTATTGTAAATTTAAAATAAACAGGATCTGGCATTTAGTATAAATAATACTGGCCATATTTATGAAATGTTTGTTAGAAAAACATGAACGGAAATTAATGACTATTTCAAAAAATCTTATATTGTATGAAATGATAGTACAGAAGGCCATGGTGATATGGAATAAATTATGAATGCAAAAGTTACATAGAATATTAACATGCATTAATTCAACAATAAATGTTATATAAAAAAAATATTACTGTAAGCTCACAATAACGTAATATTGAACACTGCTATGTCTGTGCATTAATAGGCAGGTATTGAATATCCATGTTTTTAATTAATAGCATTCATGTTTAGTGATATCAAATAACTGCATGAACAAAATAGAACAGGGAAGTAAAAGAGGAAAATCCAGCAACAACATCCAATATTGAAAAACATTGAAAAACTAAAAATATCGCCATGCGTTCCAAGATGTTTTTAATCTAAGCATTCTATTTTTTTCGAGACATTTGCGGTTCAGGATGCTCAAAGCCTGGGTAACGTTACACAAAACAATCATAGCGCTTTGAGAGTCGTGACTCCCAAACGTTAACATAGAGTTACAATTCTCGCAGCGCTATCTTCGTCTATGGAAGGTGACCCATACATGTCAGTAGTCATTTTATCTATGCCATGCTTTTTTTTATAAGAGAAAGTATTAGAAAATAAAATAAACTCTCTGCAATGCTTTGTATGGTTCCCACCCACTTTTGCTATCAATTTATTGCCGCTGAAAAGCCACGTGAACCACTTACCAACTTCTCAGTATTCTATTTTGTTTTCTACCTAAAAGGCAAATATATGTTTCTGAATACTCATGCAATTTTCAATAAGCAGGATAAAATTGGTAAAATAGTTGGTAAAACTGATATACATGTGTATTTAAGTGGGTAAAAGAGGTATGGATATTGTCTGGGTTGTGAAATAAGCATATATATTGTCATAAAGAAATCATCCCACAAAGCTAAAACACAGTAGAGTATTGCATTGGCTAAGATACGGTCATCATGCACTTTAGATTAAAAGGGTATTTCCCTGCCATTAAGTAAAACCTAAAAGGATTGAAAAGTTGGATCATCTGTTTGAAATAGTTACTAGTAACAGTAATATATGGCAACTATCACAATCCTACAAAAGTTAAATGTTTTGAAGAAACAACCAATCATATTTTAAAACAAAACCTACTGTAATGTTATTTTCATTTATATTATTGTGACAGTTACAATCTTTGTATAATTGTATTGCCAATATCAGAGGAACTTTCATATCACTGTCATAATTACTGGTAAATAAATAACACACGTTTGGAAGTAAGTATAGTACAACAAATACCATACATTGGTAGTCCTAAATTGTTAGTTATAATAAATTATGAAAAGAAATATAACTGTATAATCTTTTTTTTTCTCAATAATGTTGCATCTGCTCTATTGTTGATACTGTCTTAAGAAATGGACTTAATTAAAAAATCTATGTGACATCTGAATAAATCTGACACCATCTTAAATATCAATTTACATGCTTAACGACATTAAAAAATAAAAAACATCTAAAACATGTAATGTTGCTTGGGCCTTCAACATGCTAGGAAAACCAATCAAATGTTAAAACAGTGAACAGTGAACACAGAAGTAGTTGACTCTTAATATTCCAGAAAGGATTGTTTGTAGTCACAGTATCACATCAATTTACTATTATGCAACCGAAGAATATCAGGGGCAGAAATCCATTTACAAAACCGAGAAGCTGATATACATATAAACACATTCAAACCATCTACCATTGCGAGCACCTCAACAACCCGGAAAGAAACACCCAAACACGTCCTGCCTGTGGTAACACATGCCAGGGGAGATAATTCATAATGGGGTTATGTCTGAATGCATATCGTAGTCGTGGTAACTAAGGTTTTCCTCAGGTGATAAATACAAGTTATCTCTTTTATGGT
>JAULBP010105083.1:0-10521 GCA_032355345.1 Lepetodrilus pustulosus | reverse complement strand
CACTATGTTATTCCTGCCTACACCCTGGCTTAAAAGCTTTTAAATTGTTATCTTGACAAACTTAGAATAGCATGTGGGTATCCTTTCATGAAGCTATCGTGTCTACCTAGATACGATAACTGTATATCCTATATATTTACGCCACTGATAACCGAGAGTTCGTTATGTAACGAAGAGGAGAGCTTCGTGGTGCCGTGGACATGTATAACACAGAAGCGCACAAGTAGTGATGGTATGATCACGGTTCAGCGTAGTAGTCTTAGTACATGAGCCGTGATGCTAATTACTAGATTCACGTAGTTAACCTAGAGAGAAGCCGGGCATCCGGGACACTATTGTTTGCTTTGTCTACGTGCTGTTCCTGGATTGTTTGCTGCAATCCCTGGACTGGTCAATCAAGATAAATTATCCTCGAACATATCCTGATATTGAATTTTAGCGATGTCATATCAATACATCGATAACATAATAAATCAACGGAAGGTCGTGATGATAATAATGAAAACCTTGTAGAGCATAATTAGACAGGATTTTCTGTAAAAAAAATAATAAAGTTTTAGATAGTCAAACATGTATCTATGCACAGGTCGTAGTCTTTAGGGTAATGCGAAGCTAAACTAAGTTCTTATAATTTGCAAAATGACATATGCTTGGAGGTACAACATACTTGGCATTTGAGGTAATGTCTTCGCAAAAATGAGCATCCACATTAGTAGGTAGATTCTATTTTGCCGCAAGGTTTGTTTCTGCAGATAAGTATGTCTTCAGAACGCAAATTCAAGATTGTGGCATTCCTGCGGTCCCCCTTAGTAACACGTGGGCCATCACTATTTCTCACCACGCCATACCGCTGTCCACGTATACAAGTAAAACATGCTTGATATTGCAATAATCGTGAACATGGATGGACTAGGCTTTAATTGTATGAAACATGTTACTTATCGTCGTTTGAGCACCCAATAACCTATTCATGACTTGTGAACAACTGTGTCTAGTGTGGGCGGATGACATAGGAACTGCACCGCAAAGATCATATATTCAAGGATGCAGATATATTTATACTACTACTAGACCCATACAACGTTTCCGTTAATATTAACGCATGTGGTTGTCTAAGTATGAATTGGACATTATATGGTGGTCATATATTATTCACGTTACAATAGTTTAGTCTCACGACACAGATGATAACCTTCTCACAGACAAGGTAATGGTGTGGTAGTCTATGAATGGAACACGTAATAGCAATGCTCTTAACTGCGGAGGATTGGCGAGCACACAGCATGCCACGGATAATCATTGATGTTCGACGGCAATAACGACAGACAAGACTCTTTGACATGATCTATACCATCTATAACGTAATTAATCAGATTAAAGGCTATTGATTAATTCTAAATACGTTCCAATGTGCAAGTCCAGGCTTGTTCAATAGGGGCAGTATGACGACTGTTGAGACAATCAGATTTATAGACTCAGGGGAATTCGTGCCGTAATGACGTTAAGATAGACAAATATTTCTTAATCAAGAGTGCTCTTTTGTTTTCAGTGGAAGATGTTTATGTCATTAAGTGTAATACGTGTGATCATTACCTTTGTCATTAGCCGAGGGCATGCAGTGTTTGCAACTCATTACCATAGTCTTATATTTAACAGTGGAGGATACCAGATAGAGAGTTGTCCACAATGCATAGCGTATTAAACTAACCTTTTGTCATGTAATTCTATATGTAGTTTTCGTGATAAAAGTATGTATGAGAGTTGGAATTTAACATCGTTGTGTGAATCATCCCCGGCCTTCCTACCCCCGCAGACAAAGACGCACACACCCACACCCACCCACACCCACATACACACACACACACACACACACACACACACACACACACACACACCCTCACCCCTACTCGCATCCTCGCACACTAGAGGTACTTATTATGTTAGCACTTCACTTACCCATGGCTCACATCTAGGGGAAACAGCCAATCAAAACAAATACAAAGGGACATAATTCCAATGTAGACTAAATGCACGAGACCAGTATTTTTTACTAGCAGGAGTGATACACGCTATTCCATTGGATAGTTTGTACATCAAAAACGTCTGGTTGGCTGTTTGCGCGAGTGTTCCCTTCGATGTGAGTCAGGGGTAATGTGAAGTGCTAACGTAATCAGTACCTCTTTGTTGCGAGGATGCCATTCTCGCAGACGAAATAATAACGTACGATGTTTTTAGCATAAATAAACTACATTAGTTCCTAGTCTAAATAAGCAATAATGTTGCGTAACGTATCTATGAGACACTCTCACAAACATAAATGTGGTAAGCATTCTCCAATATTCCATTTGATATTTACAAGAACAAACTGTCCGACGCTGTCTAGTTAATTGATCCAGTAGTCTGGTCAAGGCAAATCTGTTTCTCCAAGTAGACAAGTACATCCACTGTAGGGGGAAATGCCGTGTTACTATCAGTTGTGTGGTCTTTCCAGTAGTGTGTGGCGTTCCCAGAGTTAGATCGTCACGGCAACTCTGATATCTCACTGCATCAAATTAGAATATACACGTATTGTAATAGACCCTGTGGCATTGGAATGGTAACAAGTCTCGTCTGAAGTGGCTTGGTGGACAAGCTGGTAATAATACAGTTGATGACAAAGGGAACGGGTAATTCAAGGAGTGTTTTCATATATTACATGTATTTGTGTACAGTGTATATACATTCGGTGTCCTATAGGTTTACAATGGCCGAGGGTGTTATAAATTTGTTTATTATTGTATGTAACCGTTGTATATTTTAGTCATCACATGACACTTTAATAAACATTCGTTGTTGTTCTTCTTCATATTGATCTGATGGAATAGATATCAATTCAATTCAATTCGTTCAATTGAATTGGAATAGATATCACATAGCTGAGGTTGTTCGTTGTGCACAGTATGAGATTAGTGCATGCCATACAGTTTGGCAGTTACTCCAACTTATCCCACAGTGTATCCCAACATATAACAGGATATGAAAGCCAGGTGTATCGATAAGAATCAAATGCTTCAAGTTAAAGATGGCATTTAAATAAACAGTGTTATCTAGCTATGTGTACATACTATGATAGCTATAGGCGTCTAATAGATATCAAATGAGCTGCTGTTATTTTTATCGAAAAACTACAACATCGGTAGTTTAAAGGCATACAATCACAGATTTCAATGAGCGCGTAGCACTAAATGTAAGTAATGAATGCAAATTGCAATCATTTGTGATACTTACCATAAATTTTGTATCGCTAGAATCCCTTTCTTCAATCCACATGTGGGGTGGGGTGTTTTATAACTATCGAATGTTGGGGAATAAGTTCATAAGTAAATAACAACTTTTGGGCGGACAGATCAAACGTATTTAGTCTCAGATAGAAATTCGTTTGTCTATTATTTAGTTTATCCATCTGTGATAGTATGCGTTTAAACAGGTCGTATATTTCAAGATAAGAAATGTTACGAATTTGACAATGGCTATTTAACACTAGCAGTCTTAACAAGATAGACTAATCTGTCTATTTACGTCTTGAAATTACTACAGTAGCTTTTGTGTAGCAGCAAGACTTTCCATATTGTAATAATATAAGGTAAGTGGAATTAGATTACTTCACTGTACATAATAATTGTGAATCTTCATGTTACTATCATTCAAGATACTTCCTGGAATATATGCCGGTATTGTTGCCACCAGATGATTTAACTGTGCAGTGCTGAAGTTAGGCATGGTGGGCAGCTCCAATAATATCACTTTATAGTTTTTATTCAACTGCGCACACCCCACCACCATATGCTAAAATAAATTTAGTTATCTACGGCAGCAGTACGCTATCTAATAGTATGCAATTGCGTTTATTGCTATGATTTTAATTGATAGTGATTACGTTCGTGAGCACTTCCGTGATGTATTTTGAAAAAAATAACAAGCTGAGGTTCTACATTTCATTTTAAGTGCCTTCGTTTACGGTTTGATAGATACATTTGACAGCAGCCGGTCACTTTCATCTTTTGTTTTAAATTAGATTTGACAGCACGGTGTGTTTAAACCTTGAACGAGTGCAATTACGATAGCATATAAAAATAGTTTGTAGTATCTAGTCTGAGATTTGGCCTACTATTAAACAAGGAACCGGTTTAATTCCTGGAAAATGTCACCACAGAAAGTGGTATACATGAGTAATGTGAGAGAGTATTCAATATTGTGTAAGCTTGAATTTGACAACGACACCTCATCTATCAATGTTACAAAATGACAAGCGTAGTTCATTTATTTAGTAATGGTAAGCCGTACGTCCACAATTCCAATAGTGCATGAACACATGTAAACCCGTACAGATAATAGTAAGATATCGTCATCCAAATTGTGTATACTATATATATACATGTATATTCTCTTAACTAATTTTTCACCTGCTATCAACATTAGTAGAACAGTGGTCTCAAATGGTACCGGCATACGCTAAAAGTACTTCTGAGTTACGTTTTTCGACGTTTAACAGTTGAGAAGCGTATATTGATAAACTGTCATGGTAAATGGGTTCGAATCGCATGGGAAAAGCATATATTATTTACAGAATATCTTCAATGAAAATAGTCCGAAAACATCTACGTACTACACTGTCAGGAATATATACAGTAAAGTGATGCTTTTTCGTAATGTCATTGATACTCTGGATGTCAAGTACTTTAATACTTTTGATGAATGACAGTGTATCATTTGCTGCAATATCAGTTATATGAAAGTAATAACTTACAAATTTAATTCCATCCGAGATGTTTTGTTAAATAAATATTGGATTTTGTATCAGATTATTTTATTTATGTATGATAAGAAGAAAACGGCATTTCGTCACTTTCGACACTTGGGAAGACAATTACTACATGGTTAACTGATACATCTTCACAACCTATCCATCACGTACCGATGGTATGCACACTACATGTTTAAAAACAATGACTTTGCTGAAGATACAGCGACATCCATCAACCATATCCATTCGTCCATCTGCCGTATCCCCCAGGATTTTAAATTAACTTAGAAGTAAGCTTTATTGCTACGGAATTACAGAATCATTTAATTATCTAGACTTGATGGCAGCATTGGCCAAACAATCGGATTGCAAATTGAATCATCGAAATTACTTACAAGAAAATTAGATTAATGCAGGCATCAAATTTACATTTTTGTGACAATAAGTTCGGCTCTTGTAGCCGTCTTACAGTTTTCAATATCTAAGATGTTTCTCAATTGTTAAACTGATGACCAAATAGAAATGGTAATATGTATAGCAGCATAGCAATACCAGTCCAATAGATTTGCTCAGTTATTATAACCTGGTACAATACTCTCTTCCTTATTGCCAACCAATACTTTTTTATGTAATCTTTCTTAATTGGGGTGTATATTTAGCGCTGGATGTTGCAGTAAACCTGCGAGCACCAGCTGGTACCCAACGGGCCAAGAATGCGACTCAGTACATGGCTTACCATGAGATAGACGACGCATCACAACACTGCTTGTAGTTAATTAGTCAGTAAACATATGTTTTAATGGATAACACCGTATTGTCCACACGTTAACGAATGACATCAGCTGTAGTCAAGAGTTTAAACGTAATATTTGGAATGGTATAACTTAAAAGGCCTATATAAGAATGTATTGTGTACATTTCATATTACAGTTATATTATTAATGTAATTTCGTCTTATTCCTGAAAATCGTAAATCTCAGGTGGTATCTATAATGTAATTACTTTATTTCTATTGATTTGATATTCTTGTTACGTTTCGAGCACATCACTCATAGGTGCAAATATTTTGAACTGAATTGACGTAACCTTCCAGACAATGTATTATTGACCGTAATATCACGAATATACCGATATATTAACATTCTTGTCAAGAGCGTTATCATCATCGATGCCGAATACCAAATGTACACCGGAGACTTGCTAGGTTCTTTTGGGAGTATCTATGTATTCTGTAACCTCATGGGCTGATCCGATAGCTCACAAATGTGTATACTAATAACTACCAACATCCTTCAACCAATTACGTTGTCTACAACGATGTCTGTAACTACTACTTAATGTGTGCCGCACTGTCTGTGAAGAACCTATAGAGGTGTGTACATTTCATGAAATACATCATTTTGCTCGATGTAAGTAGTACGTACATACAAACGTTTACATGAAAGACTTTTTTTTTAAAAAGACATCTGAGATGTAACGTGTCACATAAATGACATAATGAGCTAAAATGCTCATGACATCATTTGATTTATTGTTACTGTCTCGATCGACACTTAACAGAACGTATTCAGCGTATGTACCTACACTGTACTGTTACATGGCATAGCGGTATGGTTCTATGCCAATGGGATGTCGAAGCCAATGTTCTTCAGTGCTATCCCGGCATCAACGTCCTAGGACGTTACCTTGCGGCTGTGATTAGATACGATATCTCAACTCCCTCAGTGTGGTTTGTCCCTTTGTTCCGTTGGTGTACGTCGATATTCGCCGCTTGCCTTCAACGCTAGATGGAGCAGATACTGCAGCATATCTCCTGGGTACACTGATAAGCCACGGTATCAGTGAAACAATCTTGAAATGCCAACACATTTCCTTTATAGCATTTAATAACAACCAGATTTTGCGCTACAAGTATACCATAAATGCTGTTCCGGTGTATTCTTGAAGTTGGTAAAATCGTGCAGACCAATGATTAGGATAACAATACAATTCTTTGATGGTGCATATGCGGCACTTTTACAGTTGTGCAATCGACTACCAACACACTTAGTATATTACATACCTATGTCATACATACCAACATGATATGGATGAAATGTCACATTTGTATGTGGATCAAAGCCAAAAACCAAGTGCCATCATATAGTGAACCTGGCAACTCTTTGCAATTTTACATGTATTCCATGATAAATTCCACCAACGCCCCGTGCTCGATTATTGAGACTTTGAAATCGCATTACCAGTTAATGGCATAATAACAATAGGTGGTATTTAGAAATGACCAATACAAAATGTCGCTATCACATATGAACTGCCAATATGAGAAGTATAAATGTCACACTACATTAGCATTCATCTGTGGTCTTGTTTATGAGTGTGCACAATAACCTATAAATATTCATCATCGTGAGCAATCCAGTTCAGTGAACACGTATCCTCCTACAACCTCTCTCGTCATTAAAATAAACTAAATTTCGATAGTTTTCGTGCTTCATTCATAAATAGTATTTAGCAAGTACTGTCGTTTTTTAGTACAGCGAAAAATAGCTAAGTATTCTTATATCTTTTGCTAAATTCCCAATTACTGAATTTCGAATTGTTACCTCAAAAGCAATTTGGACAATGCAGTGAAGGTATCAGGGTATGTCTACATTTAGGAGAAAGGAAACGGTATAATGATACATCTGTTATGTCAAGAAAATAATTGAAATCAAAATCCATCCTATAATAATATACATATTATGCGAATTCATCGTAGCCGGATTATTTAATTATGAATTTATAGAATACATGTACCCTGATTCTGATAGCGAAGGTTCGCATAACTCCACTTTCCCATTGCCCTTCAACTTCCGGTTCCGTTCGGCAATGTGCGCCTCGCTATAAGGACATTCTGTATGCGTTGTGCCCTTGCACATTGCCGGACAATATACCGTCCATCTCCACAGCGAGACAGCGTGAGGTAGATTTCTGCATGAAGCCTTGATAATCACCTCGGACAATCCATACCAGCTGATTGACACAACCCTCTATCTGAGCAGTTTGTGTTTCCCCACAATGTAATGTCAATATAAGCAGGACAAGACCTGTAATTAGGTGTCACTTATACCTTTTATTGGTCTTATTACCAAGTGCATTGCATTGTGGCCGCAGTGGACGAATAAATTCAATACGTCTACATGCAAGTGTGGATTACAAGTGTCTTGTGTTACTATTTGACCAAACAAGTTAGTGTCTGTTTCCTATGTAAGCAAGTACAGTGCTAGTTCTTGGGACTCTTTCATGAAGCTCTCGTATGGACTACGATATCATAGCGCTCTCGTAACTATGACGCTGAATGACGCTGTAGTATTTTAGGCTGTATTCGATTCACATCTCTATTGGAGTGAGAGTTAGGTCATGCAGCATGGGAATACGTATTTGAATACGAGTGAACCAATATGTGACAAATTAAAATTAATAAATATATCTACCCACTTCTTCGACCGGACTGCTTTCTCATCCATAACATGTGTTAAAGAAGAATAATCTCTCTGTGAGTGTGTGTGTTTGTTTGTTTGTGTGTGTGTTTGTGTTTGTGTGTGTGTGTGTGTGTGTGTGTGTGTGTGTGTGTGTGTGTGTGTGTGTGTGTGTGTGTGTGTGTGTGTGTGTGTAGTTGTTAATGTTCCCGTACTTTCGTTCGCTAGTCTGCACTCCCATTCGATAGTTGTACTCGTGTATTAGTTTGGTGTTTCCTCCTGACTTTACTGGCCTCTCTCGTGTGAAACACGAGGTGTTTTATTGGTAATTCCATCCCTCGAGTGTTACCCTATGGTCGATCGACACACGAATCGAATACAGCCTTAGTAGGCACGAGAGCTTCATGAAAGGGTGGCATGTAGTTCTGTTCGGTTTCGTTTAGTTCTGTGGATGTAACCGTAATATGTGTAGCCTTTGAAGTAAGGACAACCACTGTCCTTACAAATGCCGCTCTGAAACTATAAAGGTTGTCACACATTACGTTGACGTACATGCAGTTTCAGCATAAAGGCCATGGCAAATGGATGCTATGTATTACCTCACTAAACCGAAACAGGAATCCTTCATGAGTTTAGGTATAGGCACAATAATTCGAATATTAACATCTATTCGTAAATGTATTCATTTGTATTCGTGTTGTAGCTACCGGTGATTGCTGTATACCTGTGAGTATATAGTCCGGACGATATTCTTTGATTCGTTATTCTCATCGATCGAGAAGTTAGTTGTCAATGTTCGTGTCAAGAATAGTAAGCTATCACCATTTAGTTATCATAATTTATTATGATAGTAACCTTTGATAAGCGAATGAATTCTTATTTCCAATATAAATGTATAGTTCCTTCATACCGTCAAAGTTCCTTACATAATAACGTCTTCCAGTTATTGCCAAGTTGTCAACAGGTCTCGAGAGGTATATATGGGTTGATGTACCGTCTACATACATTCACATGATATACCAACCCATATACACTGAGGGACCAGTTGACTAATGTATTTTACCTAAAACCAACTTTCTTGTCGATAAGCTTGATGTCTGTATCATCGTATCACATGACACCAACATATTGTAGGACGTTTGCGCTATTTGCCCTTCACACTTCCTTGCGTAATTTGAATATAGACGATGACTTTACAACCATGGTACATTATATTTGCCAAACCCAACCCCTCCATTGTTAGCAGGGTACTTGGAAAATAGAATCCGATGAGCATCAGCCGATCTGAATCCGACGTTCTTGTGTGAGGTGACACAAATCTCCATATCAACTTCAAAGATTAACTTACGTCTTTAATTTTATTTAGAAAATTCCAAGAGACATGTGGAAGGCATGGTAAAATGTCATTCTTCCCGAAAACGTCACGACAATTAAAATCAGAAGGGCAAAGCATTTTGGTTTACGTCCATGCCTGAAGTCGACCGTCTCCAGAGTTTGTCTTGTAGGCTCAAGTCTTGCTTGTAATGACAATCGACGCCTTTGATTGTATCTGGTAGAAGTGGCGCGAGAGGTCGTAATTCTGCGAGACTCTCGCTCCTCTGGGAGCACATTATCACTAAATTCCTTCTCCGGGACACTACGTACACCACCCATATAATTGACAAGACAGCAGACATCCTTTGGGTATAGCATTGGACAGTCTGCTGCACATCTTGCGTAACATCATTGAATATATTGTGAGGACTTACAGTAAAATTGTAATGCGTGTCTATGTTGTAGCCTACATGTTAGTATTTAAAGTAAAGTTCCAACGTTTCTGTATGTTATGGTAGCATCTACATTACATTTTTAAGGCTTCTCTATGTTTTATATGTTAAGACTTTTAGTAAAATTGCAATGATTGTCTACGTTGCATGTGTTAGCACATAAAGTAAATTTTCAATGTTCATCTATGTTAGATATGTTTTCACCTAAATTATTTGTCAATGCTTCTTTCTTGTTATGACCTAAATTAAATGTACAGTGTTTATCAAAGTTGTGTTACTAGTATGTATATTGTTAGTACTTGGTAGAAGGGTACAATTATCTTTTATCGTGAGACACTTTAATAGCGTTCTATTCCAATAATAACATTATGTATGTGTGTGTGTGTGTGTGTGTGTGTGTGTGTGTGTGTGTGTGTGCATGTGTGTGTAGTGTGTAAGTGTGTGTGTGTGTGTGTGTGTGTGTGTGTGTTATCAACTACATTTATTGTTCATTTAATAATAGCTTATAATACTT
>JAULBP010105072.1:0-10524 GCA_032355345.1 Lepetodrilus pustulosus | reverse complement strand
TTATCTAGTACACATTGGATGTGTTCAGAATGTTATCTAGTACACATTGGTGTTCAGAATGTTATCTAGTACACATTGGATGTGTTCAGGTGACTATATTTCAAGTAGTACATCAGGTACACATGTAATGTTTCCAGCAGGCTTTAGTTCATCTGGTACCAGTGACAAAGCCTGAGGTCACACTGTACAGCGTTTTGTTCATAGTTTATCATGCATCTCTGTAGATCTCAATGCAGTATTGTTGGCACTCGAGCACCTACGCTCTTCTTTTGTCAATAAAGATATATTAATCTACATGGGATTGCTTCTTGAAAGAGATGAACAGATAGTTTGACATGCATATAATTTCTTTGAAAGAAGAACAGTAAAGAAAAATAAGTTGCTAAACAATAGTGAACTTGTTCATGCACCTAACAGTTGACTCTCATAGAAGATGTTGTGTTGGACTCTTAAGTGATTGTTAAATATTTTTCTTTAATTTCTGGGATTTCTTTTTATTGAGATTTGCGTTCTGTATGAAAAGATAGTTTGACATGCTTGTAATTTCATAAAAATGAAATTGTATAGAAAAATAAGTAAGTACACGGTATGTTACTATAAAATAATAATGAACATGTACATGCACCTAACAGTTGACTATCATAGAAGAGTTGGTACTAAACTCTAGCGATGTTCTGGCATTTTTAATTGATACATTTGTTGTCATTCTCATCCAGTACTTTCATCATCCCAGTTCTAATTTTGTATAATGGCTTTGTTTGAGAAAGTTTACATTGGTTGTGGAAATGGTACAGTAGACAGATTGTCAGCTCACTTCCTGTGTCATGCAGGGTTCAATTCTATCTCCACACTAATATCTCGGTGAAGAAAATCATTACGTAATTTAATTTTCCAGCATTGGAAAGCTGGAATGTATGAATCCAATCATATCCTGGAAATGATTAGGTCTGTTTTGATGGATGACGATTCTAATCACAGTTGGTGTAATATAATCGGTTCTCCCGTCGTGATGGATCGCACTGTGTACAGTAATCACAAAATCCATGGTTTTGTTCCTAAGTGTGATGGGAATTCCTTTATTGTGTTACAGATATGACAAACGAATTGATCCATTATATTTTTCCTATGTACAATTTCCTAAATATCACTTGGGCATTCTCATTGCAGGCTACTGGTTCTGACATAGCTGGATGTCTATTCACGTTATTATGCGATTTATGGCAAGAATTACTTTAAAGTCTTTGTGCACCAGTGTTGGGAAGTTATTGATACTGCAGGTTGTAATGGATTCCATTTTCTCCACACAAGTTGAAAAAAAATATTAATAAATTTCTGCAAAAACTTTCAATATGGTCACTTGATCCCATCCATATAAATCATGGATTTAAAAAAATCATTTCGGAATTCATCCCGTTGAAAGAGATATTTAGCCCCATGTGTATACAGTTTCACTTGCATCTTTAATAGTGAAAGTGAAAGTGGTGGTGTCTTCATTATTCTATGATTTATGACTGTTCATCAATCACTCCAGTGGACAAGGACTCATTTGGGACCACTGACACCAAGGGGGCAAGGTGGGGAGGGGGTATTGAGGTCAGGTGACTGAGATACTGGTGGGTGACCACCCTACACACATTCAATTCACCTGATGGTCTTAGTTTTACCTGATCATTCAGCTCAACCCTGTCAGACTGCGCTCAGTCTCTGTCAACTGACGGACAGTCTTCGTTTTACGGACATGGTGGCCACTGTACTGACACTCACCACGAGGAACATGGTGGCTACTGTACTGACACTCGCCAGGAGCAACGCCATACTGAGTCTCTCTGATCCCACATGATTTTTCTGATCCCATTTAATTTCTGTGATCCCAGGGAAAAGGTCATCGTTGTCATCATCATCAAGTGAAGTTAGCACTCGAAATGAAAAAATTACGAGATTTAACATTTATTAAACTTTATGAAAATGGATTTAAATTTCAGGATGTATATTTTCGATCACATTTGTTATCTCTAAGTTATTGTGGTGATATAGATAATATCATACAGAAGGGTGAAATTAAAGTCTAGCTGGTCTTTTGGAAGGTCATTATTACCATACAGTAGTGTTATGGATTTCTATGATAAATGATTTCTATGATAAACGATCGTCACAAATGGGTGAAAGATTCCTGCAGCGATGTTAAACTCCATAATCATTCACTCTTATTATAAATGAGGTAACAGTAATCCAGCATCACATAGATCATGTGAAAACCTCTGTGCAGTGTCTGTAGATGGTGTGTCAGATATGTGGTAAATAATGGCCATAACTTTGGAAATTAATGTATTAGTATCCTAAGGAACCATTTATCTGATGTTATCTATGTACTTTGGGCTGGGTGGTAGTGCAATGGTCGAACATTGAACCTCCGAGCCAAAGGTCCTAGGTTCACTTCCTGTCCCAGGAGCCCCGAGATCAATGTTGGTGAAAGTTAGCTTTATGATGTAATCATGATAAGATGTGCTGTCTGTACCATTGCAATGCAGTCATCCTTGGTCTGTCAGTACCAGCCTGTGCTTGCAGGTTTACTGCAACAGTCAGCGCTATGGATATTGTGGATTTCCTCCTTCCCTAAGCTGACAAGCTGTGATTTAAATGATATATTCTTTAAAGCATCTCTAAACCTCAATTAAAAATAAATACATAAAAATCTATCCACACCAGTCAAATCAGGAAAATATATGTGCGATCAAAATAAATCCCCTATTTTAAGAAAATACATATACATTTTCATATTCCCTTATTCAAATATCATGTTACATGCCATAACAAATGAAATATTCCTTTGCTTATTCAAGTGCTTGTCATGTCATAGATGATCAATGGTGGAAGTATTTTAAATATGTCAAATCGCTATTGATCAAAGACCTGAGCAGTGAATTCTTGCTTTAAACAAGACCACCTATGCTAAGATGAACACTATTTCGTTACATGCAACTGCTGATATTTCAGGTGCATGAGTATCACTGTAACACTAATAGTATCAGTATGACACTAACAGTATCAATATGACACTAACAGTATCAGTATGACACTACCAGACACGGATACTGATGTTTGAACTTGTATTATTCTATCTCGATATACCTAGGATATGTAATGAATATTCCATATATTTTTCATTCCAATATTATACTTTTATCGATATGAATCTGTCTTGAAAGAATGCAGAAAAAGCCAAATTCAATAATATCCGAGTATTTTTGGACCGATATTTCAATGTGACCCCCAAATTGAACTAATCCTAGAAGTATGTTGGCCCATATCATGTAGAGAATAGCTCTTATGATTGCTCTAAAATGTGATAAATCTGCAGCTATTCATCGGGCAAAATATCGTGCCTCCGAATAAATGCTCAAATCTCTGTAATCGTATTTCTGCCCCAAACCAATCTTCTATGATTGTGAGGGATTCATGGTATCCATATCTGGGAATTATAGCTACATTCAGCAGAAATATGAATACCAACGCAGAAGTAAAACCTTGGAATAAATACAGCCTATTTCCCCGAGTCCAGTTAACAATTTTGGATCACTATCAATGGAGAAAATAATGGATTTCATTTGAATTCTGGTTATTTGCTGCAGCTATAGATAGATGATAGATATCCCGTGCGAGCGCCCAATTCTGCTATATGTGTGGCCAGCGGTCTGAGTACGCCGTTACAGACAATAGATCCGTTACAGCCAATAGATCCGAGGATTTTCTACTGACAATTATCACCAATTAATTGTGATCCATCATAATTCTTTTCACTGCTTTGTGTTCTATAAACCCAAGTTAGTTCTAAATTCAAGGTCCAGAGATAAAAGTTCCTGGGTTTGCCTTTCTGTAAAGGGAAGTTGTTCTTTGTTTAAGATTTATTTCTGAAATTTCTTCTGAAAGAGTCTTTCTTGTTGTATTGTGGTTGAAGCTTCTCTTTGAAGGAAATCAACTAATACACCATAAATTGTACAAGCGATTAATCAGTGTTTCTTCTTCCAGGACTTCAAACCTATAAATTCCTTTGAGAATCAACTCGGATTTTCATCTTAGTTCACTAAAGTATTAAGGTCCCACAATTAATTTGCTCCTTGCTAGGAATTTTGTAATAATTATTTATCAGAATTTTACAATTACCTTTTTATGGTGTTGTATGAATTGCAAACAATTTAATTAAAAAGATAATTTAAGGATACAAAACTGTTTGATATAAGATATGCAGTAATTTATTTTATTTTATCCACCATGACTCATACTTTTGACCTCTGCAACTTGCAATATTGTAAAATATGATTTTATCAATGAAACACTAACATAGCCGAATGTTTATTGTTTACCAAGTGGAGCATTACTACATTGTCGGGATATAAGGATCGACAATACCAGCTATGTGGCTTCGTTGATGAGCGCGGATCAACCATTTGAATACCTTCAGCAGTTTTATGTTTGTTCAGTGTATGTACAACACCCGTGTGTTTGTCGAGTTGAGATGGGATGCCATAATAAGGTATTGTCAGTGATACGATTCATGTGAATTATGATGGGAAATACTTGATTTATCTCGGGGAGATGCATTGTCATCTGACCACCCAAGTGTTGTATATGTGATCTTATACACCAGCCAGACTTCATTGTAAGTATAGAATTATCAGAGTTGCTCGTGGCAATCATTGGCTATTAATATGCCACCCCAGTCACAATTTACAGCTGAATGTGTAACATGGATCATAGGATATTTGCCTGCTTAAAATTGGATACCAGTATATAACAATTGTCAATTTTGTTCAAGATTTGAATTTTGAATGCATATGTTTGTTGGACATTGTCATGCATTTTCATCTCATTTATTATGATTAATAAATTTTGAATACATAGATGTTTGCATATTGGCAAAATTGACATAAGGTCAGCTGTTGTGGATTGTATTGAGTCCTGTATGTCAGTATATGTATAGAACGTTGTATATGTATAGAACGTTGAGACATTTGGTAAACGATAAATGTAGTATGATCTGAACTACTGCGCACAATTGTTGAAAATTCCATGGCTTATTATACGACTTTTTAATCAATGCACATTATTCATTTTTTCTTTGTTTGCAAGCATTTCTGAAGTTTCATGGAAAACATTATTATTCTACTAGTGTTGCTCTTTGACATTAGCATCTTTTATTCTGCAAATTGGCATTATTTATTGCTTTTATAATATGTTTTTTTTTGTTGCCGATGAATACATTGTTTTTATCCAGATGCTGCCTCCATACAAATGTATTCTTCATTTGCTCGCAACCTTCACAATGTTTTCTTTATGTCTTGGCCATGAAAAGCCGGGCCACGTGTAACAATAATTCCTTCACCTGTATTACCCGATTCCAGCTGCTCTCACAGGTATTTGACGATTTTATTATCCCATCTGTGTGAGCTACGCCATGTTCGTGCTTCTGTTTGAAGCAAAAACGTTGCCATAAAATCATTGACCCCGAAATAAAACGCACGAGGAATGTTACAGGTAGCATGTAGACTCACACACTGAACTTGACTACGTGCAGTTGTATTTATGACATATCGAGTACATGTACATTTAACACAAAGTCTACGAGGTCTTGGTTGTAATCGACTAGGTGTAGTGTTCATGTCTTGTAGGAAGGGCTATCTAAGGTGCTCTTCTGCTCAGTCGTGGGTTTTATGAATGAATAATAGATCTATTGTGCTATTGTCATGATAGACGGGTAGGTCATACATATAGTATTCTCAAAATTGGATTTTTGACTTTTGTTTGTCGATTGCGAGGATGTCAGAAAGCCATTGTAATACTCTCTCAGTGAAGATGTTACAATCCACCTGTCATAGCATTGTCAATTAATTTCTTCTAGACATTCTCTACATTGTTGCATCAATATTTTATTTATTTTTGTCTTATAGAAAAGCGTATGCCTAAGACAAAGGAAATGTTAACTGTATGTCATGATATTTGTTTCTAGAAATAGTACACCTGGAATTTATTTGAAGACTACCTGAGTATCTTAGCCTACTGTAGGGTGAGATCAGTTCATGTGGATGCAACATGTCCACTTGACGTCACAACAACGCGCTGAGTATTGCCCCGACTCTCCTCACGATAATAACAGTCAGATGTTGCCAGTTGTTCTTCACAGCATTCTCCTAGTTAACTTATAGCCAGGTACACAACAGGGATGCATTTCATGAAGGGGTCGTACTGTAGTCAAGGCCCAAGTCAAGGTGTATGCCATTCTTTTACTATAGCAGGACGTGACGTAGACCTAGGTTTATGCCAGGCCTACAGTTACGACCATTTCATGAATTTCAGGACTGGCCTGCTATGTTTGTCTCATGGCCAGGTATCGACTATAGGCCTTATATGATGTTACTTTCCTACAGCTTTATCTAAACATCAATGTATCATATCTGGATCCTCTCATATCCACTGACCATAGCGCTCTCATGAGTGACAGTTCATCATGAATAAGAGATTGCTACAAGAATAGTTATGTTCTATAGAGTAGTTATGGCCATGTAATAGATACGAGAGCTTCATAAAACAATGTCCTGAAATGTACTTCCTGACGTCAAGAGCTTCGTAAAGTGATGCCCAGAAACGTAATCCCAACGTCATTATCTTGGTTCATTGGGAGGTGGTGATCACAGCATGATGTTGCAGATTCTATCATTCATGAAGTTGATCTATGTTGAATAATATAGATGTTACTTTGGCGGTAACTATTTACTATCTTTCAGAATCTACTACCGGTACTCGTATGAAGGTTTTGCATTTCTGATGCTATGTTATTAAAGGTTTAGTGTCCGTGTGGAGTAAGCCTAAAATGTGTTACTTTTAGCCAGCTGAGTATAATGCAGACTCCACTGTCATCAGTACCAATAGACAGATCCACAATACACACATACACCCTATAATTTCGGTCCCCTGTCCTGTAACTTGACACAACAGCTCTCCAATATTAAATTCTTAACAAAATAAATTAAGGGCCAACAGATACTTTATGGAGGAAGCTTTCTACTAAATACTGGAACTCAGCTTAAGGTATCTTGTGCCTTTCTTCCAATGTGTCAGCAAGTTCTTGAAGACTACTTGAAGACTACCTTGAATCTTTTGGAAATTTGTTGTTGTTGAAAGAATAAAATGGCAACTGGACCTTAATTAATTTTGTTGAGTATAGGAACCTCCAAACTGGCATTCTGCATACTGGAAATGTGCAATTCTTTAACGTATCAATTCTTAAGATGAACCTGAATGTTTATCTTTACATGCTTGTTACATGTCGTCACTTTGTACATATTCTGAATACCATTTCACAATTATAATGCATAGCTGCGGGATCTTGTTTGCATTAGGACACATCCCTTTTAATAACCACCACTCTCCTCCATGGCTCTACGTGTACATACGTGTATCTAAACATATAACAACATACTTGCCACTCGTTTCCTGGATTTCTATGGCTTTCTGTCTAAGTCTGAGGCTAAATTGAATAAACATGCAATATGTTTGCCGTATATTTGCCAGATTTGAAGGAGGAGCTGAACGCCCCAATATTGCTTTCTCTCGTTCCTTGTGTTTACGTTTGAGATAACTGGGCAGTTTGGCACTTCACTCATTACTCTGATGAATTAAATGCTGAATCAGCAAATCTTGACTTCCTGTCTGAAGTCCTGCAAGCTTGTGTCTGGACTGATGTGAACAGTGCTACATGCTAACAAGACCTACGTGTCTACTTAATGTTATCATCTTTGAATATACAGAAGACCACGTTCTAATGGTCTCCATTACCATAGTTTCTCTGCTTACCCATCAAATTTTAACCAATACAGATTTCCTACTACTGGTACATTCTTTAACTCGATGAATGATTGATCTGGTTGTTTGGCTTACCAGTCAGATTTTAACAAAAAAACGAATTGTCCGGTTTAGTAATGAGGTCAGACTGTATTGAAAACGAGAGCAATGAAATTTAGCGCAATATTTCTCTTTTAATTGCCTTTAGGAAATTTACATAAGAAAATTGCCCGAAATTTCAAGCATGCATTTTAAGATTTCCAGTGGAAAATATTTGCATAATCTATATTTTATCATTGCAATGAATCTACCGCTACATATTCTACATCAGCAGAAATCTGTCAAAATACATATCTACATGAATAATTTTTTTCATTAATCTCTTCCTGATATGATTAGAAATTGTCTATTATAATAAATAAAATCATTTCAAAATACATTATTTTTACTGGAGACTTGAGTTATTGGATTATTGGCCGAGAATGGTCCAATAACTCTTCAGTCACAATCAGTGTCGAGATGCCTGGCATCTTCCTGGCGTATAAGGCGCTATTTTAGGTGCACCTTGGGGCTGTGGGTCCCCTGTATCTCCTGATAATCTTCAATATAATTAGTCTCCACAACACCCAATGATTTGTAGGTTAGGAGGGTGACTGCTCCCATTCATCGTCTCCTGTGGTCTACACACTTCCAGCCCACTCCATGTGATAATTGTTTTTTTTCCTGAAACACTCAATGTTAGGCGATATGAACATTTATCCTCTAATCAGTCTCAGAATGGAAGCAAAGTGGTCAGCCAATCAGACGTCTTCAGGTGTGAAATTGGCGATATATCCCATGACATTTCTGTGTCTAAGACTTGAAAATCTCTTCCCTGTATTAAGAAACAGTTGATGTCACTGTGTGTGACTTAAGTGTGTGACTTAAGTCTGTCCCTTGTGGTGGTATTCAGATCAAGTGCTAAATCTTAATGGTGGTCTGCATGACTTGTTCTCTGTTAATTGTTTCCTTTGGTATGGAAATTCTCATTAAATACTGTCCCACTGTTGTAGCATGGTCTTAAAATAGTCTTAATAATGTGTGTGTCAAAGGTGCTTTAGAAGATTAATTATCCCATTTCAGACATCTCGCACAATTATTATCAAGTTTACACTCACAACATAATTTGATTTGACCCCATGATTCAGTAATCATTCATAGAGTACACAGGATTAATGACAACGATAACAACCAGACTGAATCAGAATATTACTATCATATTATGTTGTTGTTAAACAATATGTCAATGTTATGAAGGATATTAAGCCATGGCTGTGGTAGATCTTTCATTCACACATGCTTATGGAGCTATCTTTTATAGGATTAAGTATTTTGATGTCAAGACGAAGCATGACCCATAACATTAAGCAAGTGATTCACCAGACTAAACTTGTTCTTTTACATGTGCTAGTGGTGATTTCAGATGTTTTTAGTTTGTTTTCCAGGACAAGAAAGATTTAGAGCAGAAAATGTTATTGCCAATAACTACATTTAAAAAATACAACAGGATTTACAAAGATTTTGAGTTATTCATGGAGCTTTTTTCACTTCATCCTTCCAGTGGCTTCCAAGCCTTTCTGGAATGTAGGACAATTCTGACCCTGACAATCCAGCACCCAGTTGGTGAAGTATTAATTTCCATGAAATACCAGAGATATCAGCCTGAATCTCACAGTTCAGATGAAGTGTGGACAGAGACGGAGCATTAAATCTCTGACTACCTATCAGCAGAATGTACACCTGTCAAGATTTATCTCCCTTGGTTCATAGCTTTCCCCCCAGTGACCCCACCCCCACTCCGCCCAACTCCTCCCAGCTGATGATAAATCCTTCAAATCAGAAACTGACAGGGCTTCCCCAATCTTCATCGGATATTATTTAGAAAACAGTTAAGCCAAATGTTTCTTGCATCTAGAAACTTGTCCTGGATGTGTTGGGCATCTGCTTTGATGCACACACTCACATAGTATTGATCTATGTCTAAATCCAAGGCATCCAGTTGGATTCAGAGCCGTGCTTGGCACAGCGGACTGTTTGAATCTGTGTTGGAATCCTGGAAGAAGAGCTCCCTCCATTGGAGAACATGGGCCAAGGTGGTGGAATGTGCTATGTCTGTGTGTTAATATGAGTTCCTGGATTGAACACTACTATGTAGTTATCACCAAGCTGTCAGTGAAATGTTGGTATGAATCTTCTACAGTTAGCCCTGGTAAACACTGCAATATCTGTATACTTATTGATCAATTACCACCAAGCTGTATTGCAATGTATCTGTATGCATCCTCTACAGTTATCACTGGGATGCATTGCAGTATCTCGTTGCAAATGGGTGAAAGATACCCACAGTAACGTTGAACTCAGTATCAGTATACTTGTACAGTTATCATGTGGCTATATTGGAATGTCTGTAGGCATACTGTACATTGATTGCACAATGCGGATTGTATGCCTGTTACACCAGTATGCCCACTATAAGGGTATGCCTAATATAAGCATTCGCCAAATAAATGCTGGCATAATCAAGAGTTTGGTGCCCAATACAAAATGATGATGCCTAGTACAAGAGTATATCCAATACAGTGTCCCCTCTATATAAGGCTGTATTTGGGGTCCATGACATACCCCCAGCCTTATAGTACCAGCCTTATA
>JAULBP010105061.1:0-10527 GCA_032355345.1 Lepetodrilus pustulosus | reverse complement strand
TGAGGACGTTCGTCGTCGGACTGCGATGAGAATACAACGCAGGTCCGTTGGTTTGACTGGCCCCGCTGCACATGGAGTTCCTGTCCTTGATGTTTGGCAATCTCAGATCTCCCGAGTCTCTCTTGGCCAGCGTTGCGGACTGTTTGTCGTCCGGCCCGGACTGTTTGTCGTCCGGGGTTGGAGTCTCGAAGTCCACGTCCCTCTCGTACCAGAAACCAATATTGGAGGGACAGCTCGGGGATCTGCACAGCGTAGCACGTTCTTCCTTGCTCCTGGACGGCGAGGTCCCATTGGACAGGCTGGACACGCTGCTTGACTTGGACTTTCCGTTTATTATTGCTGGTAGTTTGACTGGGCTGCTGGATACGGAGGTAGCAGCGCTGGACGGCACGCGAGTTATCCTCCCTCTCCTGTACTCCATTAGCGAGTGCGAGTCCGAGTCGGAACTGGAACCTCTCTGGGAGATCCTGGGCAAGAAACCTTCGTCCTTTGTTCCGGGCATGCAGGTGGGCCGCTGGGTGGCCTCCGTCAAGACCGGCATCGTGCGGGAGGTGGCTCTCCCTAGTCTCTCTAGCTCCTTATGCAGGGACACTACAGACGTGATGGGTCGGTGGAGACATCGTGCATGGCGTCAGTCGTCAAGAGAGATGATACCTGTGGAATATGTGAAATACATTAGTTTACATTAACAATAGTAATATTAGTACTACTAGATCTACTACTATTACTACCACTATTGCTACTACTACTACTACTACTACTACTACTACTACTACTACTACTACTACTACTATTAGCAGCACCATCACCATCGTCGCCATTATAATCATCATTATCCTTATCATCACTACGATCATCAGCATCATCGACATCATCATCATTATCTTTATCATCATTACCATCAGCATCAACATCATCATCATCGACATCATCATCATCATCATCATCATCAGCATAATCAACAACATCATCATGATCATCACCACCACCATCATCATCCATCATCATCATCATCATTATTATCAACACCAAAACCACCACCACCACCACCACCATCAATAACATCGTCGTCATCGTCATCATCATTACCACCATTATTCATTCCCCCTCCCCTCACCACACTAGTCGGAGAAGATAGAATTAGTACCTTTCCTGAGTATACCTAGTACAAATAGAAGCAGTTCCATGTCAAGTCTTAGTGTGTTTCACTGGGATTATCTAGGTAGTATTTAGCTAGTTCCGTATTCAAATGCCATTAATTACATTCAACAATCATTTCGTGTACGATCTTACTAATGTTACTGCGTTTCCGAATGGTTTAATATTGTGCCTGTATGAAGATTACGCACATAACGTATGCATTGGCTTTGCCAGTGAATTAGCTTCGAACACAGGGGCACCATTCATAGTCCCATACAAAGGTAAGGGCTTTCGAAAACGCAACTAGAAGTCCCACATAATCTGCTTTATGGATTAACGTGATACTACATATTGGTAATCCGTTGACACAGGGAAAGGAAACACCGACGTTCTCGACCGAATCTCGACCACATACGACCTTCAACATGCCCTTAAAGAGATCGTCTTCCTGGCGGACGCATAAAAAAAACATTACTAAATTAGAAACTACAGGATGTCTAATGAGTTATCAGTAAGTATAATTGCGAAAATAAGCTACCATGACATACCCTGTTCCTAGTTAAGTTATCCTCACCTATATATCAAATGAATATATAAAGTGTGTACTTCCATATTGAACAAGCCTTTCCCTCTTTTAATCATAGATGACTCATCGGGCATCAATTATAACATGGAAGTTAATGAAATGTACAGAACGTTATAGTTAAGCCAAATAGCAGATCCTGCGTCATATCTGACGTATGAACTAGATATTAACTGACAAACTTTAGGTAATACTCAACGGACGAACTACTTGACAAACCAACCAAATGTTAACCGGCAGATCTTAGGTAATACTTAACGGACGAAATAAATGTTAACTGACAGATCCCATGTCGTACTTGATGGGTTAACTAAATATTAATTGACAGATCCCATATCGTACTTGATAGACTAAACAAGTGTTAACATCAATTGCCATGACGTAAAAAACGGAATTTGGCAAACACGAATAGCTAACGGAATGCTACTAACTGTCGTATATTGCCACGTGCTCCACTGAGTTCAATGCTAACATACACTTCATTAAATAAATAGAAATAAACTTGCAGGCCTTATACATTGCATCATTGACTCACCGAATGTTAGATGGCGCTCGGGCGTTCTGCTTCATGGAGTATTGCAATGTTAATTGGCGAATCTTGTCTCATACGATGTAAGAAAATATCTTGAAGCTAATAATCGTACGCTATAATGTGCAAGGCCCTACTCAGGTTACAGGTGGCTACATGAATGTATTATTGAAGACGGATAGGACACAAACACGTTGCTTTAATAGACAGGAACACAATGAAACACCAGTTGATAAAGCAAATACTTCCCAGTTTATAAGTACACGTAAGTGAGTGTGTATATGGTATCAATCAAGGTATTCTAACGCAGATTATCATGCTATGATACGACTAGACAAGCCGAGTATCTAGTCCACATGTTCAAACCATTTCTATTCAATGTCGATCAAAAGTAATATTTGCATTGCGACTCATTCACAATAGTAAGTACGTTGTTTGCCGTTAATGGAGCTTTAAAGTAACGCGGGGTATTCCCACGACTGATGTCTGATATGACGTTATGATGGGGATACATTAGAACACTGTTCGTGTGAGTATATCTCGGATATAATGTATCCCGGGAATACTATAATTCAGTGTGTGCTATACACTAGGCTAGCTTCATATTTAGACTCTTTACCCCACGTGCGCTCAGGAGAGAATGGACTACAGAAACCTATACATATCGAGATCATGTCAAACACGAACCCCACTCTTTAATCAACACATTGCAAACTCAAATCTTCAATGTCAACACCTTAATATGATCAAAAATATTTATCTTGGAGGTTCGGGCTGATTATGTCTACAGTTTAGACTCGATAATAAAGTCGACTGACAAACAAAGGGAAGCAACTGGAGCCGTCGTTTCAGGTTTCTATGACGTCGTTATGTCAGCGATACTCTCACCACCAGGGGTTGATAGACCGGTCATGGACGGTGGTGATAAATCGACATGTAATAATATACAATCATAGATGGACATGGTTTGATATTGACATTTCCAGTTAATGTATATCTATGGACCCAGACATCTTTTCATTTATAATAAATAATAAGTACACGTACTTGATAAACTAATCCAACCGTTCAAAATAGCAAGAGCAAAGAAATATTACGAACCAATATAAATAACCGGAAAGCATTATTTTATGCACAACATCATGTTATGAACTTTTATCTTGCATTGTGTTTGTATTTATGAGTATCAATCACAGAATACATTGATTATTATTTTCCTTTATTAAATGAGGTTTAGAGCCGCTTTCAAGATTATTTCACTTATATAATGGCTTGTAAGTTTAGGGTAGGAGGAAATCCGCCACATCCGTAGCGCATACTGTTGCAACGGCTGATATGAACGAACAAAGGATGATAACTGCATTGCTATGGTACCAACACCTCATCCTATCATGTTCGTGTCGGAAAGGTAACCTTCGCGATTAGAAAATTCTGTAATTATTACAGAATAGAGAACGTAATAAGAACGTAGTTTCTATAATTTTAAGCAGTTATTATAACATGCTGTAGTCAATATAATAGAGAATACTGTACCGAAAAATACTGGTTACTATAGATATATAACATTGCATAAGCATGCAATTGGTAAATGTATGTGTAGTTACTAGTGAACGATGTAGTTGTCATGGTTGTTAGAGATCACTGGGTTTAGGGCTGGGTGAGGGGCTTTCTCGAAAGGTTCTTACCATCTACTTAACCTTAGAATGTGCCTAATTCTTTCTTTGCCCTGCTATACTAATCGTTTAGACTTTCGTACGGTCGCAAAAACGTTTCGAGAATACTGGGTACATTATATTATGTGTAGAGCGTAAACGTTTTATTAAGCAATATTATTGTAAACATGCTAATGACCATAAACTTCAGCAATTATTTACATCACAGTCAACGTCTGTCCAGATTAAATTAAGTAAATTTATATCACGCGTATAAGCAGCTAAAATTACATTGTTTAATATTTGTACCATGTACCACTGTGAGTGGAAACATAAAAGTTGAAAAATCGATAATATCGTGGTGTCATGCTTATAGTAGAAGGGAACCTAGAACTATGAGCTACAATGAGACACAAGCCACGGGGCTGATGTAGATTCATCAAGGTAGGTAATACGTCACATCTTCATAGAAAATAGATTGCAGTGCTATCAAATGCCGGCGTATCGGCCCCACGAACAGGATACGAACCGGGATATTTAAGTGTTTAGTTGAACCGTGCTAACTAGGATAAATAATTAAACTTTAATTACAAATAAACTATATTACACATGCTTTCAGAAGAATAAATGCATTACATGTAGAGAGAGAGAGAAAATCAAAACAAATAAAAATCTTGCTACATATTGAATACCAATGTCTTTTAATCTATGTAATAACTCTAGTAAGAATATATAAGTATTTAAAATGGTATCTCTACTAAAATAATCCAGACAATTAATATGGTAATGGTAATAAGTTTACGGTTGTAATTTACATAGTAACGAGTGTCACATCCCCGTAACACAAGGGTTGTTAATTTAGTTCAGGATTCACTTCATGTAGTACCACAATAAGTGAGTCATGAACGGAAGTAAGTAACACTGGGGTGCGAGGATGCGAGTTTCTTTAAATACGACATATCAGACAATGCATATTTGGTCTACAAAGATTGGTTTCCACTCGTTAGTTACAAGTTCTAAGTTGATGCCCTTTGATCAGTACCTCTTACTTCTGAGTGAGATACGTATATCAGCTGATGCCCAGTTGATCTACAATGATAGCTACTAATGAGATTGGGCTACAATGGTAGTCTAGGCTTCTACTACTAGTGAGATTGGTCTCCAGTTATAGGTTTCCACTAGTCAGATTGGTTTACAATGATAGGCTTCAACTTATAAACATTTGTTTATAATGATGTGTAGCATTGGTCTACAATGATAGACCTCTACTAGTGATATTGGTCTACAATGGTCTAGGTTTCTACTAGCGAGAATCATCAGTTCTCAGTTAATGTCTACTACAGTATGTCTACATGCAATGACTGTTTCAGTAGACGCCCACCTGGTCTACAGAACAGAACAGAACAGAACCTTTATTTACACTCAGGCCGAGAATCTCGGCATATGAGGTACAAATAATTATAACAAAATCAAACATGGTAATTGGTAATTATAATGGTCTACAATGTTGGTTTCATCATGCGAAAACATGTGACATATAATAAACATTGAAAAGTAAATGTACTAGTTTGGATAATCATATTTAGTATACAGGATTCATTTAAAATTAATATTTGTTCTACATATATCAATGACACCCACGTGCAGACCTATACGTTTTAAGTACTAGTATACAAAAATCAATTATCCTTAGAAAAATAAATAAATCAATATTCGTTGCTAACAACGGTTGTCATTGTTACGCAACTCGACGATTGACAAACTACATAACTTTGTTATCACCTAAAGTCAAATCTGATATAAGTACTTTTATCAATCACACACATACTTACTTGTATGAACACATCCATAATTATATCCGAATGGAAAGATAAACATGCATCACCAAGTAGACCACATTATGTCCACCTTTACTGGTCAACAATAAACAGGGCAGCAGCAAACACTAAAGCTTACACGCTATACAACCAGTTGGAAAATGTGCTACACCGGCACCATAATAGCATTAGTGCGTTCTGCCCAGCCCCACTCTATACACTGTCTACATCTGGCAGTGAGCACGCTATTTAATCCCTAATCCCAACAATCGAACGAGGCCACTGGTATCATTCATCATACAAAGGGAGGTAAGCGCAGTTGCAGGTGGTCTTCATTGCAGTACCAGATTGGTTATTGGCTGATGTCGCCAATGGATTACGTCGACACGTTACCAACTTTCGTCTCTGACCATTTATCACAGGAGTAGTACAGACCAACCCTGCGACACGGATCTCGCTGAAATTCATACCGGTGTTATATAGCTTATAAAATAAATGCAGCCATTCCATCAACACTCTCACGCGGGTGGCGGTCGAAGGACATGGCTAATGGGATTGAACAGTTATTGGAGAAAATCCGTGGGCTCGGTATCTGCTGTTAAATCAAGCTTGAAATAAGCTTCGCCAAGGGGACATTTCACCCAGGTTACAGCAGGCTATTCCTGGGAGGTGTGTGATATGGAAGAGACTGTGTTAATACTATAAACGTTGGTACATTTATATAGGAATATGTCTGCAGACTCCGAGAGAAGTAGATGGCTTCATTAATATCATTAACGAACTTAACAAAAGAAATATAACTTGATTTAGTGATATCGTAGGGCTGTAAGAGCATATCTTATTTCTTTGTATCTTTTAATATGGTTTACTTTACACGCCAGTCAATAAAATAAAAGGGATTGCCAAATAGATCAATACGAATCACAGATTTCATTACTGTACCTATTATAACCAGACGCATAGCTGCATATACGTAGACATACAGAGAACTCCGCAAGAATATCCTAGCCAGGTGTATTTCTTAAATGAAACCCAAACTAGCAGACTTGTAGCAGTACTGACGAACGCAAATTGACATAACCGCAAGTACCCTCATTTGAATATTAATAGATGATAACTAACATGAATTAACAAACATACCTCAATTGTAATTCGGTAGTCAGTTTACGGAATATTATTAGTTACAAGCGTGATTTCCGGGGTGTACGGGTTTTTACAAGCTGAAATTTCTCGTAGGCCCCGAGACCGAAGAACGTTATTGAACATTACTATCTGAATAGTCAACGTAAACCAAACATTTATCTCTAATAAAAAAATAAAAAAATTCTTTATTCTCTTTCTCCACACATGGTGGTACAAGAGTCATAGACGATTAGTCCCATATAATAAAGCCCCTATTCCCCGCCAATTTAAAAAAAAAAAAGACCTCCAAAACAAACGAACAAAGAAACAACATAAAAAATCCCCAAACAACAGAATATACAATATTAATATTAGTCATATAGTATCTGATTCTCTGCTAATAACGACGGAGATCGTGACAAACGGTCGACACAACTATATCTCATAATAAGATCGTGGACGACCGCGTTTGCTAACAAGCCAATGTATCAGGTTATGATCGGCACTGATGACTACCATTATCACGATGTTGAACACCAAAAAAATGCTTAGGATATCCATGCTAACAGATAAGCAATTAGTACAGCAATTAGTCTATAATCTTGGATTAGTATTTTCACACATACGGATGTGTGTTAATGACGGTTACGCGTATAAGGAGTGGTCAGTTATACAGTGTGCGTGTGCGTACGATCATATGTGCATGTCTTGTATATACATGTATTCATGTATATGTATGGGTATTATGAGTGCACACATATGAGTAACCCTTTTCAAGGACAATTCGTGCCAAATTTTAATATTTTTTTAATGATATATTTTACTCTTTTGTTGTTGTTGAACAATTGCCACGAAACGGCTGTATGTATGTGTGTAAACGCGTGAGAAGGTGAAAGGTTGAACAGTGTTTACCTCTGGGATAAATTAACCCATATCTGCTTCCAACCGAATTAACCTTCTCCCTGCTGGGTTAATCACGACCCATCCTCTGTTGGGCATCTCTATTTGGCTGTAGTGGGAAGGTTAATTCAGTTGGAAGCAGATTCGGATTGTGAATGATGACTTTCCAGCGTCTTGAATGGCAGCTTGGTTTGTATACTCCACAGGTAGTTGAGAAGGAAAACAAGAGAGCACATTGATCCATTGTCTAGGGGAATAATGGAGCGCTTTGAGCACACTTTAGAGCATGAATTTGGCGCAATATAATTCATATGCACACATTATTAAGATTATTCTCAAATTGCAGGAAACTACGTTAATACCGATGACTGCATTACATCGTACTTTCAATATTAATAAAACGGGCCTTCGTGATATCCCCTATCAATGATAAATCAAGTATTGAATTATGTTTTATAACTTTCTAGACAGTGATAACATTTTAATCATGTATTTTATTTACTGAATGAACATAAATACAACGTATGAATAGGTACCACATACCCGGGCGACGTATGAATAGGTAATGTTGTTATTCGCCTAAACAGATATGGATATTACTATTACCTATTATGTTCCATATGTACACCGGGAGATCACATAGACCTGAGGACAAACGTCTCGTGATTGTACCAGTTCCCAGATTTACTAGATATGGAGTACTGTATTATGAACGTTTTGCTTTGTTGCATCTTGCCCATCATACTTGTTCATTTAATAGTTGTAACCTCCCCAGGGAGTTGAGGAGGAATTATGAAGGTACACAGATCCATTGTCCGGGGATAACGTAGCGCTTCGAACACGCTTTTGAGCATGGATTTGGTGGAATACAAATATGTAGATTATTATCATTATTTTTATTATTATTATTGTTGTTATTATTATTGCTATTATTATTGCTATTATTATTATTTATTAGTATATTATTATTATATTATTATTATTATTATTATATTATTATTATTAGTAGTATCACCATCATCATCATCATTATCATCATCATCATCATCATCATCAACATCATCATCATCATTAAGGACTGCTATTTCTCACTCAAAACTATGCTTAATAAGATAAATAGGTATTGCACAACCAAATATTTGTCCATAGGCCACAATGGTAGAGTTTGGATTGATGTAATCTATCTTTAGGAAGGAAACCACAATACCTGATCACACATGAAATAACAGTTCATCATCTGCAGAGTTTGGAAACACACAAGTAAAACATTTCTACCGGCGTTTGTTTTCTAAACACTGACAGGAAACGGGTCACCCCTGTCCCGCAGATATTGGACAAATCTGAATTTCACAGATAGACAGCTCAGATTACTGGATCAAGTTGTAATTATTTCTTATGCTAATTATAAACCTGGAATGCTTTTAGAATACCAGACAAATTATCCACAATAAATTATGTGTTTCCAACATTTCAACCACTAACTGGCTTGCAAATCCACATTTTCGGGACCACTAGCCACACTAATTGGTAGAGTATTACCTATACGTGTTGGAAGCATTATATAAATCTAGTTATAAGATTTAATTTCAGATTATTATTGACAATATTAATGTAATTAGAACAGAAACATCGTAACAAATTGGGGGAAAAGAAGGATGACACATGTATTCATGCAACACTATGGAATAGTTGTTGATCCGTTAGTTATATTGTAAATTATTATACTCAAATCCCTAGTCATTATGACTACGCTAACCTTCGTCAAATACCCTGACAGAGACTTCTAGAGCGAACCAAATAGATCTACTTCTGACTTGTCAAAAACTAGTCAACATAAGGTGTGCTTTTTACAAACTTACATACCTAGAAAGTAATTAAACGTAATAAAACATATCCGTACGTTTATTAGACTAGCAATGCATAATTTTGCATTCAATTATTAAATGCAATCCAATTAAAATGTCATCATAGTCGTTCAGACACATCTAGAGAGACAGACACTTTATCTTTAGAGCACATTGCAACCCCATGCAACACTCTAATGTTAAATCGGATCCCATGATTGGTTGATGATATTAAGTTTTGTTAATAGATATTCACCGTGACATCTTAGTTCAAAAACCGAGTTGCAGATAACAACATATCCCACGGTATTTGACGGATGTAAGGAGACACCATCTAGCATGGAGTTCGAAGATGTATTAATTATTGGCAGTCATATTAATATAAACAGTAGTCACAGGCCATTATACTGCCAGTGTTCATATTCAATATATTCTCCCTTTACCGAAGATATACTCAGGTGACCTTTCTTAAAGGCATTATATCACAGATATTTATGGTTGTTTTGGACTAGTTATAAAATAACTACAACTGCAAAGTACATTCACTTGGACTTTGCCAGTTATGACAACTTGAATATGGTCGTAGTTCTTTCTGCTTCATTTATATTAACGCAAGGGGACATAACTCTAAAGTGGAACGACGAAAGAATATCGTCACCGCTGTTTGCTTCACATGTCAACTGATGCATCAAAGACGAGATAAGTATTGGTCCATAACCTTAATTCATATAAAATATGGAGTGTTGGGGAATAAGTGCATCAGTAAATAACAACGTTTGTGTGGACAAATCCAGCGTAAGTAGTCTCAGATAGAAATTCGTTTGTCCATTATATAGGTCAACCAGCCGTGATAGTATTCCTTTGAATACAGTATTGGTAAAATATAGGAGCTAATGTTAAACTGTTCCTTGCGTATATTGTTCTAGACATAAATCTATAA
>JAULBP010105050.1:0-10527 GCA_032355345.1 Lepetodrilus pustulosus | reverse complement strand
TCTGTCTGTCTGTCTGTGCGTGTGTGCGTGTGTGTGTGTGTGTGTGTGTGTGTGTGTGTGTGTGTGTGTGTTGAACAGACCTGCAGGATCGTATCGTTCTATAGGTTATAAACCACCAAATACATTCCCATAAGCGATTGTGTTAACATATTATTCAAGAATAACTAGTGTTCCATAGAGTCAAATACCAGCAAACATATCTTGCAAACTTCATTATTCCGGTAGAATATAAATCAAGAAAAAACCCACATACGTTCACGTGCTTGAATTTGACTGACAGGAGGTCAACTGACGTCACTATTGATTTGCGCTAAATCGGACCTGGTAAACTCAACTAAGTCATAGGACCAGGAGCCCTACAAATTTAAGAAATTAGCATTCGTGAATAAACTGGATTTATTTGAGGCGCTAGATGTTGTACTTGGAAACTATAGTGGAATTACCATTTATAACCAATCACTGGCCAGTAAGTCACGATCTTCTGAACCGACTTAGCACAGTTTGGTATGGAATATGTTACTAACAACAAGTTCCCATGCATTAATGCTTTATGATCTACCTATAATAGTCCAAGAACAGAACAGAATTTATTCTCATAAATCATGTAATATAATACAGAGAAATAGTAATAATATTTCTACAAGATAGATATATAACATACAGTATACATAAATACATATGGTTGTACAATTAGCATGTTAAGGAAGTGATAGGCCTGCTTTAATATATTTACTATTGTCCAAAGCAGGGAATTACGTAAGCAACAATTTACGCCATGGTGCGCAATGTCAACTGTCATCATGTCTTTGAAATACGTATTAAAGTCAAAATGGTATTACAGTATTCTATTACGCCATGCTTTAATATATACTTAATTCCTTTCAAATCATTTGAATGTCAGATTAAACCAATCTATTGGCATTTTGAAAGACGTGTGGTAGGATATTACATTGATAAGTGTCTGATAATATAATATAATATGTAAATATAATCTCGTTATAGTTTTCGAATGCGTAATTGGATTAAATATTTATACATGACAATAACTGATAATAACTGTCTACGTCCCAGCTAAAGATTAGCACAACCTGCTGTACAACTACATGCATCGAATAGACTGTAGCCTTTTATTTACGTGGGAGTATTCTATTTTTCCTATGTCATCAAGCCAGTATTTAGTATATATAACAAAGGTCCTAGACATGCCAGAAAGCATAATAATACTGTAATAGTAAGTATTATTATTATTATTAGTAGTAGTAGTAGTAGTAGTAGTAGTAGTAGTAGTAGTAGTAGGTAATAGTAGTAGTGGTAGTAGTAGTAGTAGTAGTAGTAGTAGTAGTAGTAATAATAGTAGTAGCAGCAACAGTAGTAGTAGTAGTAGTAGTAGTAGTAGTAGTAGTAATAGACGACGACGACTTGCATGTAAAGCGTCTTTCCAAACACGGGCACTCTACAGCAAACATTAACCATAAAGTAACGGTATGTACTCGTTAACCATCCGGCTGATTTCCGGACATCCAACAACAAGGTTGCCGTGATGTCATGGACTCTGATTGGAAAGCATAATCCCAATGTCTCCGAGGCGTACTTTGCTCGTGTTCAGTGTCAGGTACGATATGTGTCATGCATTGTGCATGTGTTCAATTAATGTGACAGCAAATTGCGAATACAGATAGCTCCGCTGATCGATATATACCGGGTATATTGCTGTGTATCGTGTGTAGTAAACTGTGGAATACAATACATCCACGGCATTAACCTTGGTAGGTAATGCATTTCTTGGGTCATTTACAATCCATGGAATGTATTGAGTTCATTGGAATGTGCAGATACCATGACAAACGTAATGAAATGTGCGCTACATTCCGTATAACATAATAGTAGTACATGTATGTGCAAAGTAATTATTATGTATTTAGACAGGTTTGCTATCAATGCTATTTCTTAATTCTTTTTTTTAATCAGATTTGTAAGTCATTATTCAGAGAACATATAGAAAATGTGTGTTTATATCTGAATCTGAAAGGGTATAGAACACATAAGTATCAGCTTAGATAATACGAAAGCATTTTCTCCCGTAAACTTTGTACAGGTGTATATTATAATAATTGTAAGCAACAAAAGACTGGTTCAAGGTCATCTGTTCTGATCGTTCTGATACCAGATATTACGGCATCGTTCTCTTCGGTATATTACCTGGTACATGTATATCAAGGTGCACTATCTTGTCTGGTCTGGCTCCGTGTTCATTATGAATCTGTCCATCCCCACCTGAAGCAATGCGCACACACACACACACACACACACACACACCCACCCACCATGGCAGCTTCTTCCTCAGATTCCAATGTACACAGGTTAATAATGTCTTCTCTCCACATTTTAGATGCAAACAAACAATAGCATCACTGTTGGCATCTAACAAATGCAAACTCATTCAGATCTGACTGATTTGGAACTAAAAAAAAAAGCTTATTCGGACCTGTTTCCAACCTGATTCAGACCCAGGGCTCCAGACTAACATTTTGAGTTACTTGCCCGCAGGACTAGTCAGGGCAAGTTGTAAAGGCACAAAAGCATCTATATTTAAAAAAATAGGTTGCCCGCAGTGCAATTTAACTTGCCCCTGTACGTCGGGCATACCTTAGTCCAGAGCCCTGCGTCACATCTATCGATGTTACTGTTTGAGCACAAGATATTTTTTAGCACTTTGGTCCCCACTATACTATCTTAGGGTTATAGATCTAGGGTTAGGGATATATTTAAACATATTTTGAACACATTTATTAAACAACAAAAATATTAATTAAGTGTTTGACATCAAGAAAATAATAAAGGAGTCATTCTCCATAGGCATACAATTTGCTTGGGGTCCCACAGATACCTTTAACATTGCAGACTTTCAAATAAACCCAGGAACCCCTTCCAATTTGAACACTGAATTTTAACAGAATTTGGAGTGATAAATGCAAAGAATATGCACTTTGCATACCTGTTATAGCTTTTCTACCTCAAGAAATCTATTCCATACTCAATTTCAGCAGTAAAATAATCAGCTGATAGTCCCCTGGCATCAACAACAATGTTACATTGTCATCTTCATTGTCAATGTCATGTTTTAAAGCTATCACAGTTTCGCAATAATTTGCACTCAAATGTGTAAGATATAAAAACTACCAACCCTGCTGCCGAAGATTGTCTCCCAAACTGTCGTGCAAGTCATACTACTGTAATTACTCTAATAATTCAAACAGCAGAAAATAATTAGGGACAACAAAATTAAAGTATAAAATAGAGTGCCCCTTGATATAACACGGTCCGATACACAGCAGATTCGGATATAAGGTGGGATCAGACGTGGATCCCATTTATATTTTAGTTATTTCCCTGCAATATCGTATAAAGTTGGTACTATAACGCGGGGGGTATGTCATGGACCCCAACTTCAGCATTATATCGAGGGGACACTGTATGGTAGTAACTGAAATGGTAAACAAATAAAGGATTTTATTAAAATGTAAATTCAACATTAGAAAAATATGACTGTGTTCAAATACTAAAAAAAAATATTATTTGAAAAACATGGTCTTGTTTGTATTTTCAGGGTTGAAATATATATTTTTTTGACAAATAATTTAGGTGTTTGAATTATTAGCGGGTTCGAATTATTAGAGTAATTACGTTAGCTGAACTAATGATCAGGGTTTTACCGAACGCACAATCCTGCTTCAGATACGCAAAAAAAAAATGCAACACTCCGATAGACAATCTGCTTCTTTATACATCAGATTCCCTCAGCATCGTTAAACTCAATAATCACTCAATCTTTATACATCAGTAAAAGGGCAGATAACTCTCATTCCTGATCGCATTCCTTCTTAGAATAGTGATACATCATGGACAAGATAGCGGAATATTCCCTTATTTAAAATATGATTTGTTTTAATACTATCGAGTGCTGGGGGATAAGTACATGAGTAAATAACAACTTTTGGGTGGATAAATCAAGCATTATTAATCTCGGATCAAAATTTGTTTGTCCATTATGCAGGTCAATCAACTGTGCTATTATGCCTTTACATCACAGCATTGATTAGAAGAGATTACAATAATAGATATGTAATATTCCAATTAACCGTCGTATTTATTGCAGTTTGCAATCTTTTTATTAAAGTTATATAAAAATGAATACACATCATTGTATTGCGTTGTTACATCACCAAATGTACTCCCACACATTTGGTATATTTGGCTTACTGTAATAATTCAGTTATAATATGGGACTCCCTTTTTCAAATTCGGGACGAAAAAAGTGTATGACTACACATCCCCGGGACTCCCAAAAATGTTAATCTAAGTTAAACCCTGAATGATAGGAAATGCCTGTCTGTGTCTGACCCACTGTGCGATCATTTTGTCAATGATACTATTTAATAGATTATAGGCGTCAACTAATCTTTGCCTTGGTTACTCTTTTGAGGTAGCCTATCATCACAAACATCATGTGGCTAAATATGTTTACTGCTGCAACATCAAACCCCAAAAGACAAACGGGCAGAAGCATTCCATGAAAATAAATGTAACATGAAAAACAAATTCAATAAAAAGTAAAAATCTTTTGATATTTTGTGAAATCAATGTTTTCACTTGATTCAGTTATTTGGATTTATTTTCACGAAACCCAAACCACCACCATCCCTACCCACAATCCACCAACACCCCTGGCCAGTGTTCGAAATTACCGCTGGCCTGGCCATTTCTCCCAATACTAAAGGTATCCTAGCTAAGGACCAGTAGAAATTCATGTTCTTTTGTAAACATTTGTTATTTGTATCATTATTCGGGCCAGTAAGTTTCCAGTGGTAATTTCAAACACTGTCAATAATTCTCAAATCGGGCAATATCAACCTATTCCTAGCAGTTCGAACACTGTCAATAATGCTCAAATCGGGCAATATAAACCTATTCCTAGCAACCTTACAAGGTCAATCTTGTCCAAATCTGTCTAAATCAACGTATTCCTAACAACCTGACACATCACTAAGTGAACTGATAAACACTTGAAGCTATTGGATGTCTGCAATTAGCAGAACTCTGTTGGCCGAAGTAGAGCCAGCATCTCTTGCCCTATAAACACTTCTCTGGCGTTAATAGCACACACACCCCACTGACACACACACAGACACACACACACATGGCTCTTGGACAACAGCCAAGTGTTGCCAATTACTGGATGCTGTGTCCAGTATAACTGTATAATGTAAGTGTGAAGGAAGAACCAACTTCATACATTAGAATCGTCATGAGAAAATTCTATAATACTCAACAAAATTAATTAAGGGCCAGCAGATATCTTGTGGGTAAGCTCTCTTTACCAGAATTCAGCTTGAAGAATCTGCTGCCATTCTTCTTCCAATGTGTCTACAAGTTCTTGAAGAGTACCCTGATCATGTACACGTTTGGACATTTTTCATTGTTAAATTAAGATGAAATTATATGCTCAAAATAAACCTACTAGCCCATACGGTAATTAACTTTGTTGAGTATATAATGTTATACATTTCATCAGTAGGAAATACTACTTATGAAACAGTTTTGTGAAAAAAGCAATACTTCTATATACTGATACATGAATACAGTGTACCCTCGATATAAGGCGGTCCGATACAGAGCGGATTCGGATATAAGGCTGGGTCGGGTGTGGATCCCATTTTCATTTTTTGTTATTTACCTGCACTATTATATAAGGCTGGTACTATAAGGTTGGGGGTATGTCATGGACCCCAAATTAAGCGTTATATAGAGGGGACACTGTACCTCAATATTGGCACTGTTCAGAAAGTTGTTGAATATTTGAACATGTTGACTGGACTGCAGAAAGTGCTTCTGTGAACCGAAGGACTCATGATATTGAGGCACCATTGTGCGAGTACATTCATTATAGGCCTCTGACAGTGATAAACTCGTCTACAGGAACGATTGATGATCCCCGATTGAAGTGGAGCAATTAGAAAATATTTTCTAATGAAATCTTTTATGTCCGGACCGCGGACTTCATTGCATCATCACTCAAAATATTATCAGTGTGTCATGTTTCATCAGCTCTCATTTGTCATATTGTGTGTCAGGTAAATTGCATTGCAGGGGAAGTATAATATGAAACAACGTCAACCAGCGAGCACAACACAGCGAGCACAACGTAGCCAACACAACGCAGCCAATACAACGCAGCCAACAGGAAGGCTGTCAACCAGCAGGACGATGACAACAGGACGGTCTAGACACATCTGCACAGGACATTTGCTGCAATCAGGTCCTCAGATAGTGTTAACCCCTCTTAACAATATTGGTTGTCTTTCATCGGGCTGGTTGTTAAAACAGACAGACCATCTTATGTGGACAATAAATTCTGACAGAAGCCATTAATGGGATGAAGGAGAGTTTATTATGGTGGCAAGGTACAGGATTTCCTCAGGTCTGACAGGACAAGTCGAGAGGGACAGAAGTCAAGGCAAGGAAATTACAGAACAGTTCCTTACCAAAACGTAGCCCAATTCCAGATATAGTTTCAAGACGGTGAGCGCGGTGATCAGTAATGCAAAGATATCCCAATGATCAAAGTAATATCTCCCTGGAGAATGCTGAGATGAATAATAAAGTCATAATAAGATATGACATGAATTTATATAAATTTCTTATACAAATGTTTGCTAAATACACATGATGCAGGCATACACGTGTTCAGTTAACTCTGTTTTTCAGTAATAATTTCTAAGATTAAGTTTTCACTGAATATATGCAGATTTCCTCAAATTCTCTTGCTCACTGGAATTTAGTTATCAGTGAAGTACACATGCATTAATGTGGCAGAACTTCTTTAACTCTATTTAAAATCAAATAATGACACCACATTGACGATTCACGGGGAAACTATTTCATATTATCTCCTTCTATGACCCAACATGACCTAACCCATCAATGAGATGTCCTAAGCAGTATTTAGTTGCCACTATTAGCCTGGCCTCCACATTGATTTCCAGCGGAACACTCCAATGTGAAGCTAGGCCACCCTCCTCACCCATGTCCTGCCACTACAGACAACACCGCCTCGTTCCACCAGCTACTGCAATCTCCGATCAATTAGGAAAATAACATTTAGCAATCTCTTGCCCAGAGTGTCGGATAAAAATTGCAGAATATTTACTTTGATTCCAATAGGATTATAACAACCTGAGAATCTCCAATCTTTCGCCAATTACAGCAGAGATTTCACTCGTTCACTTTCAATACATTGCATTTCCACTCTATCCACCAATTTCCTGCAGCTTCCGTACAATCAACCCCACAACCCACGAATCCGCCGGCAATTCAATGGCGGGTGAAATCGTGGTAACTAGTTCATTAAATGCTAGCTTGATCTTTGCCAGAATTCCTCACGGACAGGCCCCTGCAATATACAATTCATCACTCCTGTTTCTTCCGACTAATATGATATCACAGATCCAACGTAGGAGTTTTACATGACCTCAGTTTTAATTCCATCTTTAATACAATTCCATAACTTCCAACTGGACTTGGCGTAACTGATCAACTGGTTAAAAATGCTGTCATGGTTTCCCTCTTTGAAGTTCTTGCAGTACAGAGCTGTACATGACAGAAGTACACATCATCTAAGCAACGAAAAGCAGCTAGTGAACTGACTTTCCTATTTCTTAATTAATTGCACCTACTTTGTTCAAAACTTTTCTTTTCTGGATTACTGAAAACTCTAGTTTCCTCACGGGGCGATCACATTCACCGTATCACTGGCAGACATGGTACTTTAAGGATTTCAAATTGTTAGTTACCGCACTAAACAGTACATGATCGCTTCATGGTTGGAGATAATGTTTTACCTTGGTATTTCAAAGTTCCTTTACTTAAGGATCATCTAAATTATAGATCCATAGATGCTTGACTTAGTATAATCAATACTACTATAGTTTATTATTATTAGAGGACAAATATCCATGTCTATCTACAGACAAGACTATTAGTATTTACATATCACCATGAAAACATTCACCTTTGGTATGCCATGACTGAATGCTGAGCTATTCTGTACACTGCAGACGTGTATTCACAGAATCCACCGCTAAAATATTCTTTATATTCTCAGGAGACATGAGATTCAATCTACGAATCATGAAATATGTGTTGAACTGAGTTATCAATATCTCATGTCTGAGATCAGAAAATTGCATGCCTAAAGTGTTTTATTAGATCTAGATATAACCGTAGGATCAGATAAATGGAAATGATTTTCTTCAGTAAGTAAAAGATAAAACTCAAAAGTTCTCTCCTATCCCCACTTCTAAGTCGTTCTTATAAAATCAAATCTGTGAGATGTGTAAACTCCCGCCCATCATCTAACTGCCTTTAGTAATCCCCGGGATCAAACCAAGCAGAGATAAATATCAATACTACGTTTTCTCTGCCATGCTTGGCTATCAGACTGCGATCTGGTCAGGGATAAATCAGATGCTATCAAAGATGCCCATGATTGAACTGGTGGTCACACAAACAAAACACATAGCTTCTATCACATACATACGTAGCGGCAGTTCCATGGTGGGTGAAAGCATGACAGTATGAAATTGCAATTGGTGGACAAATACTGGTCTATCAGAAAGCGTAATTTGTGCTATCCTGACACACGCAGAAATCCTGACAGTTCAAAAACATCGTTGTTGAACAAACAAATTAATAAGTATGAGGGTGTGTTATCCATAACAAGCATACGGCTAGGTACTTCAACCATGGATTACCTTAGGTAGATCCAGGTGCATGGATCATTTGAATCATGTTCTAACTACTTCTAGAAATATGTAAGGACACATGCAGGTCATGAAATACAGGAAAAATAATGAACTAACAATGGATACCAAATTTAGTAATACTACATTAAACTTTTTCATACTAACATCTGTAAAATTAAGCATTAAACATTACGAACAAATGCCATATTTTTCAAAATTACTTTAATTTTAATAACTTTGTCAGTCATGATTTCTGAACACCATCAAAAGTCATTAAGATGGATTTGTATTGAATATTTTCCTGGACTTTGAGTTCTCAATATTGCATCACGATGGTGCTACTGTCCTTATTACTTCTTATATAATTGAACTGCGAGTAACTGAACAGCAGCATTAGCATGAGATGGAGCAGTTTTTCAGGCATCCTGAATACTTCTATTTCCATGACTGATGATCTAATTACTTCTTCAATGCCATCAACCTCTAAGCTTATGATGAACTTCCTTGACCTAAAAAACCCCAAACTAACTTTAATTAGAAAAAAAAGTGAACAATGTGAACTGTTTTATGGTTTAGTTCTATAAATTGCCTTCGGGAGGCAATATCAATTTAATGGTACTTTTGGAATTGCCAGACCAGGGCTAAATCGTGACTAAAAAGAACCATTATTACAAAACATTATTGCCACAGTACAGAAGTTAGTGGCTTGTGATTGCTTTCTGGAACAATTAGGTGACAAAAACACTGACAAGGTCATGGTGACCTTGTTAGCAGGAGATAAACTACCCTCTCTATCTCGGACTGTCGTCATTATCCGAGCATGTCATTGGAAGACAAATGATGAGTTGCATGCAAGAACTCTCACACACACAGCCCCGATCCATCTTGTAACACCTTTCATTGCTTTATAATGCCCTACTTTTGAAGGGTGAAAGAAAATACATTATTAAAGTTAGATCGCACCTTTCTTTAATCTCTGGCTCTCTCTGCGTGAAGTGTTCTTCAAGGAATTTAAAAACTGTGGGGGTTATCTGTTACTGTTCTATTGGTAGGTTCTGACATAACCCAGAGTTTCAGATTGTGGCGTGGTGGTGTGTGATGTTTGGCACAGTGTAGCACGCTTGTGGAGATGTGGTCTGGTCTCATTGCCAGTCAGAACCACTGAACCACTGGGTGAAGAATTGACCAACAGGTACGGAACATCCTGGGGGAGGTGGGGGTGTGAGAGGACAAGACAGGCGGGGAGGGGGAGATGTGGTCATAATGCCAACCATACCTGTTGGTTCTCGGTCAGACCTGGGACCTGTTGCACGAAGCTCTTGTAGGCTACAACTATTGTAAAGGTCAACACTTTCTATTGTGGTCTGAGCCCAGTGTAACAACTATTGTAGTGCTACAAGAACGTTGTGCAACAGGCCCCTTGCCAGTAGATATGGTATGGTATGGTATGGTAGGGTATGGTATGGTATGGTAGGGTAGGGTAGGGTATAGTAGGATAGGATAGGATAGGATAGGATAGGATAAGGTAGGGTAGGGTAGCGGGTAGGGTAGGGGGTAGGGGAGGGTAGGGTAGGAGGGGAGGGTAGAGTAGGATAGGATAGGGTACAGGGCTCGACATTAACGTTTTGAGGCACCCATCCCTGTTCCCTATCGGACATGTAACTGTAGGTAAAAGGCGTGTTAATCTGGGCTAATTCACCTGTCCGCCTGTGGATCGTACCTGTCC
>JAULBP010105039.1:0-10528 GCA_032355345.1 Lepetodrilus pustulosus | reverse complement strand
CACACACACACACACACACACACACACACACACACACACACAAACACACACACACACACTGGCACACACACTAATGTAACAGATTAGTAAGGTAATGAGTAGTATCGCAATGGTAGATCGTCGGTCATCGGAGCCAAAGTTCCGGGGTTCAAATCCCGTCAAGGGAGCCAGGCAGAATTACTTTTCGGACGCCATCATATTTAATAGGTCAGTGGGTAAATGTGCACGAATTTCACCTCGACACCCTGGGAGGTATACAGCCCAAGCATATCCTGGCTTCCCAGTCACATAACTAATGGTTCGCTCCCATACACGCTCGTGTTTATTTGCATTGTATACTACATATTCAGATGATTTTTTTTATTTTTTTTATATATATACATGTATTATTATTGGTTATATGGTGTATCTGATTTTAGGAATGTCTACATAGAAAGTAAATTTATATAAGTTTTAGATGTTGTATTGATTTGAAGTGAATCTCTGTGTGTTTGCGGTTGGTTAGATCTGTGTTTTAAGTCTTTGAGCGTTCTACATGATGTATACACGGATTTTTATTATTATAGTTAACATTGTGTATATGCTATGAATAAAAGAGAGCTTGATGCTAGTTTTTAAGCAGGTGTCGTGTTATTTGTGAATGATTCCAGGGAAATATTTCAATACAAGATGGTAAAATTATAAAGGCTGTCAGATGTGAGTAATAATAATATTAATAATGGGTTGTTCCCCTTACACCGTATGACGGCCAATTCGCAAACTTTAATATTTCAAGATTGCTATCGGATGCTTTCGTGAAAGTGAGTTTAAATAGAACACACCCGTTCTAGAAAGTGAAATAATGAAGCTTGGGTAAATGACATTGACTGTAAAATTACGGCAGAGATTGAAGAATCGTGCCCGGGCAAAGTTAATAGTTCTGAAACGAAGCGCACATAAAGGTCCCATCTGTATTCCCGTGTCGGACATTCAAAAGTATGGTGAAAGAAGATCGATATAGGAACTATTTGTAATATTCACTGTAGTAGCATATAGCCCTGTTATTACAGACCACTGTGGATCGACCATGAATGCGGTCGTGTGTTCTGTTCCTTTAACCACTATTCTAAAGTTGCTCGTTGTTGTATGAATGTGCGAGTTAGTTAAATTTAAAAGCGATTTTGTATTTATTTAAGATATCGGTAATTGTATATGTATAATATAAGAAATTATGTATTACCAGAGACGCCCATGTCCCACCTCTCATATTGCCGCCACCACCACCACAACAACAACCACCCCCACACACGCACGCTTTATGATTTTTGACAAGAAGGAAAGAAATATTAGAAGTTCTGAAAGAGGATTGGCAAATCAGATTATGACATAATATATTAATCTCCCACATAACGGTATACCGAGCATTTTATTTTGAACAGTTTACTTCTTTTTAATTTTAATTTTTCTATTCGACTAGACTACAATGCTGTCTTTTAATCTTTAAACCAATAAAACAAAATGGCTATAAAGTAATCGAGAAGGTTACTAAATCCGTTTTGGGAGATGGTCAATATAATTATTATATCATGATCGGATAAATAATATTCTGAGGCGATCTTGTTTAGCCTATACAGATTAGCCAAGGTACTGTATTAGATACAAGCCTAAATACGATGTTACAGATTTTGTGTCAGTTTTAAGCAAATACGATGGTTTATAGAGGGATTCCTATACAATGTGAACAATGTCTTATTCTTGAATCTTTCTGTTTGGTTATGATTTTTATATTTTTTAGTTTGGTTTTAGTGACGATTTGAAAATTATTTCCCTTAAATGGCAGCCATGATGAAAACTGCAACACCTGTGGGACATCGTGTACAGTAAGACTACCGGAAGTGACGTAAACCAGGGGTAGGTAGGGTGCCGTTTCACGAAGCTCTCTTACTCGATACGAGACCTGTACGAAATGGCGTAACTCTACGTTAACCTTATACTCCAACCTTAGCCATAGTTTACGGACCCATGACGTAGCGCTCTCGTAATCTGCACGATCCGCATGTTTAAGATATCGCGATAGCGCTATATATGCTCTCGTAGTATATAGAAGAAATTTGTGAATCGATACCCTGACATTCATGGCGGATTTGAACTTGGAACCTTCGGAAAGTTAACGTTATTCCACTATCGTGACTATGCTATTATTGTTGACATAATCTCATGATACTGTAGGTAAGCGCTGTATGTCCATGCTATTTTCTCTTGTATTTGGTTCGTATCTCCCATGATGTTATACGTTTTATTGAATGCATTCAGATTGTAATTAGACCATGTAAAAAAAATACTCTCTACAAATGGACCCAATTCTATTAAATGCAATTATTGTTGCGTAATTGGTGCATATTGTAACAATAACAGAGATTAGTGCAAATCGCGGTACACAAACACGCCACGAATTGAAATCAATGTAATGCGTTGACGCTGAAAGTGGAGCTATTTTAATGACGTTTGTAACATCTTAATGACCTGATGGAAATCAATGAATTATTTTAGAGTGAACATGTTGTTATTTTAACACTTTATGTTTATGATGTTCCGCCTTGCGTGCACTTGCTATAGAGTCTGATTGTAGGTGTTGATGTAAGGAGATTGTGTTAAACTACGTATTCGGCGACGTGAAGGTGATCGCGTGTCTAAATACATGCTATAACGGTAAATACTGCAATCTAGCGTGGTTTAGATCAACAATACTTCGCTTTATCATAAACAGGTAAAATGCCCCAAGGCAAAAACTATTTTCTCATTTTGTTTCTCTTAGCCATAAACCTCGGTATCCGTTTAATTTATGATCGAATCATCAAAGGGCATTTGTATCGTAACAAAAGCATTCATAAAGTGGAAAATGAAATTTCTAGATCAACGTTAAATTGCTTGATACGGAGTGAAAATGTGGAATAAATTGGCCGAAAGTTGGAACGGTATGCATGCTTAGTTGAAGCAAATGCGCCAACAGAGTTTCATAGTTCTATAGCACATCACTTACCAAGGCTTATTACGGAATACATAAGTGTAGTATAAACCGTACAGATCGGTGCCGTCCATGCGTGAAATTGACATACAAAGTGCAATGAGCGATAGCGTTGATTCGAATCTGTCATGTTAATAACCCGGCTATTATCTGTTTGCTACATGAAATTGATCTTTGCAACTAAGTGAATTTTGATCATAGAGCATAAACGGCAAAAGGAAATCAGTTGATGGTTCATAATGGACTAGCTCTGTAGGCAGGCAATCTTTGAGATTATCCTCGTCGCTTATTTCCATATTTGACATTATTTAAACTGGTTATTATATGGCAATTTATCATAGTCAGGATATTAGGTTTTGTCGGCACATACAAACCTGAATCTCGGTGTCAATGCTCTACGGAGGGTCATGTTGACGATGATTTCCGTGGCGCTGTCAGGGCGGCTTGTTTCTGGAATAGAAATGACCTGGTAGTTTTGTCCCTGCTTACATTAAGTTATGGATCGCATCCTCTTTGCATTGTTATGATCCTAGCGGCCAGTTAACGATCGACAGAAGGTCGATGCCATCAATTTGTTGTCGACAGGGTAATATCATATCTCATTAGGGAGTTTTCTGTTTGGGATGATCACTCTGATATTAATTCAGAAAGCCAGACTGTATCATTATCTTCTCTTTTTGATAGCGGCAGTTATTATTTGGCAGTATTTCTTACGGAGATTTGTGTATGATTATAGGTTAGATTTATACATCTTTTTAATAAAGATTTATTTATTTTACCATACTATAAAACAGATGATTTAAATGTCCTAAATAAAACGTTAAATTGTAGCCAATTGTGAATTTAAAAATATTTATAAATACATTATATGCCTGGTACCATATAAAATACCGCATTTATTTAAATATTGTAATTATAAAATATAAATGCATAGTCTTTCAACAGGCTTGCACTGTTTCATTTACCTACTATATTACATTTATCTATTTTAACTAAATCGAACAATTCCAATAAATTAAAAAATATATTTTCGAAACGGAAATTCAATTAAATCGATTACATAATTTTATAGTAGATATAAAAAAGAGTGCATGCAGTCAATTACGTTTTAAACCATTAATTACTTTATACATTACATCAACGTAAGTACCATTGGTAGTGGCCATTTAGGTTTATTTAGATGTTCTAACTACGGTACGAGTTCAAGGATTAAATTAATTGCATTCTTTACAAATGATCGTCGTATTGGTAGCCGCTGATAATACTTCCACGCCATGTGAATATATCTAGTTACGGCTTATATTATTATAGAATTAAAATATATGTATGCATATTAGAACTAAAATGAAATACGTTGATAGGGGGACCTTTAGTCTTCCTACACTCAACTTCAAACGCGAAAACTTCTATGTATTGAGTTACATAATTTGGTTGATCACGTGATATTTGACAAGCTTGTTCACTTTTAAGATTTTCCCAGTATATCAAACGTGGTATATATATATGTGTGTATGTTATTACTAGTATGTAATGTTTTATGTTCTCTATATCACCATTTTTTTTTTTTTTTCTTATTTCTTTTATATAAAATTCTGTTCTTGCATACCACGTGTTCAGCAACATTATCTGACATACTACGCAAGGATTCTCAGGTTTGAAGTTGAATGTGGGTAAAACTAGAAATGTCTAATATTCTGCTGGCAATTATATATATCCATTCTGTTATTCCAAAAAAATAAAGTTTCATATTTTGAATTTTCTTTAGTATTATCTTGACATTTTCTTGACTGTAATGGAATACGGAGCATACCGACGCCGACATTTTCCAACTGTTTAACCTTATCCCTGTAGGGGACTACTGGGGGTGCCCTACATACACGCGTGGGTCGTGCTCGTGATTAATCCTCTATATTCAGAAGGTTAATGTGGCAGACTCGATGTTTTCTGAACGCAACCTAACGCTGATGGCTTTATCGTTGAATTCCGGATGCGTACGATGAAGGAAGTGGTATTGCCTACACTTGTATAAAGAGCGATTCCCATACATTACACATTGTGCTACATCGAGTCTGAATGAAGATGGATAGATGCGATACCCATATCTGACTTTAATGCGCATCCACACTCAACTTAAAAAGTCAGAATGTCATATTAAAGGTACAGGGACGTTAATCCTGTCAATTTCTCGAAATGTCAGATTCATGTTTTCCACATCGAAAACTTCTCCAAGTCAATGTGGCATATGTAATGGAGAACGTTATCCGTCGTTTATACAATGAAACTTATGAGCCGAGTCGTGATGAAGGGCAGAAAAAAAGTAAATGTTGTTGTCAAAGCCATGTTTTATGCTCGCTAGGGAAAATGGTATTAATTGATAGTTGTGACCCGTGGATCCGATTTACTCTTTGATTTAATAGGCTCAAAGACCCGTGTAATTGTATGGATAAATAGTATGGGAACCAACGTGGATCTCACACGGAAACTTGCCATGGAAATCCTTGTCCCGTACAAGACTGAGATATATAGCACGGGCTCTCCTCGACGAAACGGCGTAACATTAGTTCCAATCTTAGCAATGGTGGAGTCTGTTCCTTCAGTTAGGAGTTTATAATGCTAACCTTAGAGTGACGCCTATTCGTAAATCTTTCATGAAGCTCCCGTATCTACTAAGAGGTTATTACGCTCTCGTAACTACCTATCCATCTCGTTGGTCGCTACGTACGATAGCGCTACGATCACTTGCCCAGCGTATACGAGATCTTCGTGAAACGCCACCCGGGCCGTTTCTTATTAACGGTAAATGTAAAGAATGTCCATGCGTATTATTATACTGCCGTATAGTCGCAGATTTGCGCACGTGAGGGGTATGGATACATTCACCACACGGGCACGTGAGTTCACGTGGACATCAAAGCTGTACGCTTTACAGGTGCACGCAGACAAACTACGCCATCAAAAAGCGAACTTTATTTCATATCGAAAAATTATTAGATTCATAAAAGCGTATAATGCTTATTTGACGAGGCATATGAAAGTCCCGGAAACAATACCATAATTGTACATAATGGGTTTTTGTTGTAGCACTCGATGAAAACCATGTCGTTATTTACGATAACTACGCAGACACAATACTGTGTCTCCTTTGATGATGTAGAGGATTCTCCAAGCCACAGGCACTATGGGCACTATAGTCACTATGATTCATCCTATCATTAGCACTATGCTTAGTTTTCAAGTCGGCAGCATTATACCTATTCGCTTCGCTCCCCATTTTACTGCGATTACCAGATAAGCGTGCAGGTGAATTTCGCGATAATATGGGAATAATTGATGATTTATGAGACGTGATGAATTTGGTATTTAAGACATACATTTTTAGATTCCTGAATAAAGACATTAATTTGGAGTTATTTGTCAGATTGTACAACCAAACGTGCTCAGTGTCACGCTGTGTTTAGTAAATCACGCAGGTTATGTTCTATAATACTATAACGCGGTCACCTGAGCCATATCCTCAATCTCTGTGTTTCTGCAATTATCTCGGTCAATACTATACCACTATGAAGGTATGTTGTACAGACAAATTATATGCGTGTATAATTATTCAATTATCTGAACAAGAGTTGCTTCCCTTTGACCGACAATCGCAGTAATTAAACTGAGCGTAACTTCCGGGGTTAATTGACTTAGGTCTTGTATATGTATCAGTAGAGAAGTATTTTATTAGTTAAACCAGTTTGTTGTTATCACAATATTACACACTTACTAGATATAATCAAATTGCAAACCTAGGAAAATAAGGCATATGAAAGATTGGACAAATATTTGTACGAAAATAAAATTATTAAGAATACATCTTTGACATGTGTATTTCTAGGCCTGCTTATAATGAATGGATATAGATATACACAAACTAGATCTAGTTCAAGCGAACTAGCTGAGCAAGTTAAACGTGTTTTATTAGTCATTATAGCCAGATGTAGCCCTACATATGGGCTTGTCATGAATGCCCGTGGATAGTAAAGAACTAAAGAAAAATGCATACTGTATATCATCACTTCTGTAAAAACGTATTATCGTTCTATTCGTTTCGGTCGCTCTTCAAGTTACTGAAACTGACAAATATTTAATGGGAAGTCAACATTAATCTGTACTATTGCATAAACTATGTTCTGTTGTCAATAACGTGCACATTTGTATATATAAAACCAATATGCTCGTATTTTTAATCCACGAAAATTAATTTAGCCTTCTTGTGTATCCTTTCACAAAGCTCTCTTATCTACTAAGAGACCGTAGCACTCTCTTAGCAGTACATTAGCTATCGGCAAAGAGATCGCTATAGTCTCTTGGTGGATGTGAGCTTCGTGAAAGGATGCCCTTGTCCTAATTTCCAAGATATAATTATTAGTAATATCTCATCAAGATAATGTTCGACTTTCTGGTCTCTTACAGACAGAATGTCAAACAAATTCCTAAACGCATTCCGTTCCTGGAAATCGTCAGCTGATCGAGCATGTTCTTGGTCAAAAGCACATTTCAATATTTGGAAATGACCAAAGTCCACGGTATCATACATGATCGCTGACATCTTGACTCTTCCGCGGCTTGGGAAAAACATATAGACCGCGGTCGGTCAGCGAAACCGTGACAGCGTTGTGGGTGTTGCTATGCGAGTGTTTGACCAGCATTATAAAATACTTAGTATTCAGATTTATCTGGGACGTGTCGATCCACGAACAAGCGTGACACTTCTTTAACTCTTCTGCCAAGCAGGTCTTCTGAGCACGACTGACGTGCTAACAGCCTCCTATGACAAACCTGGTGCTATTTCATTTCACAATACCTTGGAGAATTTAATAACTCCGTCTTACGGTCCGAAAGCACGAGAAAATTCGTTTGTTAGTTGGCGACCAGTGTTGCAAATGATAGCATGCAAACATCGAGCTAGCTGTATCAATATTTTTCAGAATTTTAGCGAGTGGGCAAATAACAGATTCGCATATCGGCATAGCTTGCACACGTGTGGGTTTTATGTGGATGTCAGCAATTTTGTACAAATATCCACATAGCCATAAACACCGGATGCTATGGACAAAATTTGTTTATTTTCATTCAAATTACACATTGTCGACAAACAAAGAGCACACTGCGTCGAGCGAGGAATGCCGAATGTAACTACTACCACAGTGCCCAAGTTTGCCAATCCGACACATCATATACTTTTATACACGTCATCCGACATAAGATGACACCGAGGGGAATCACCTCCAATGCTGACCGTTACTATCCTTCCCGAGGCGACTGGCATGTATCTCGAAATCTCATCACCTATTGACAGTCGATGTTTGAGCACGCGAAGCAAATCATAAAGTGAATAACTAACATTTCACTTTTGACAAGTTGTTTTGATATTGCTCTAGAACAAAAATAACAGGCATTTCAATCCCCTCCATTCACACCTGGTTCGAATCCGCAGCTGTTGGGGGGATGCCACCGTTATTTTATCATATCATACGAAAACAAATGTTACATATTTATCCTACCATTCTAAACATAACAATGAATCATGAGCGCAGTATTCATATTTCGTGCTTTTGCGTCATAACCATTCCTAAAACACATATCGTATCTCAAATATCCCGGATGTACGGAAACAAAAACATGTTTCCTTTCCATATAAAAACCAAACATTCTCAAGACAAAACAGTAACACCATACAAACAGCGTGTTATGCCGTCATATCTCAGATATATATCAAAACCTCATGTCATAACCTCCAAACTCCTGCTTCAGCGTAACAGGTTATACGTGATTTCACATTTTGGGATTAACACGGCGGAAGGTATCCCACAATTCCATGCCAGTATGCCTGCTATTTCGGGCCATTGGATAGGAGGAAACATGTCGGTCACGTGACTAATATTTGCAGGCTGACCAAATCACGTGACAGATATTTACGAAGATTATTGGCTGGATGTTTTGAATTCCTACAGCAGTGGACATATCGGAAATATTGTCGCTGAGGTGTTATATGGTAGACAACAGAGGCATGCATTGAAGCTACGCACCTGTCGTGCCATAGGGGCCAATGGACAGAATATTCCAATATTGGTTCCGGCATTTTAAAAATGGACTGTAACGTGACCTTATTGGACCTTTACTTTGACATTTTTTACCGAAATATATTCAGCATTTAAATGTCTTTCATTTTCTCCTAATTCATTGACATGAGCCTTACTTCCGGGTTATCTGTTAATGGATCTAACATTCTATCCATTCCTATGCAACATGATATAGTAGGCCTAAACTAGTATGTCATGACTATAGATATGATATAATCATACGAATGAAATAATAGGTAAATAAGAGAGTAAACTATGATCCTATACACATTCAACATTAAGATTTAGGAAGGAAATTCAAATTCAATTACCACTACACTGAGACAATTAACATTATTAAATGATTAAATACATGCTAAGTAATATTATCTCAAGGCACCCAATTGTATTAAATATAGATCTCTAGAGTTACGTACATGTATTGTAGGACATACTATGTTTTTTAGGACTATTATTAATCGTAAATTCATCCCAGTGTCAATTTCTTGTTCGTATTTTCATTATAGGAACATAATCCATCTACAGCGGAAGTTTCTACACGCGAAACGAGCTTACATCTCGATATACTCATCTATAATCACGGATCTGCAACTGTAGTGGCTAGTCCAATGAAGGGTCGTACTATATATAGGACTAAATATATATCATTTCCTATTATCTATAAAGCAAATATACGTCACGCAAAGAAACACTTATACTGTGTGCTACATGTATGAACGGTGTATTTAACCCTCTCGATGCTGGATTAGACACAGGCACTGCTGTTTGGGGCATCTGTCGATGCCTGCAGCAGGGAAAGGGTTAAGCCTGGCATGCACTTTCAATTTCAGGTGCAAATAGACAACTTGGTTCTCGGGCTATCGGATGAGTTAATAAGAGGTCACGGGCGTTAGCAAGAGGTTGCATGACACCCTCAAGAGATCATTTCACGTCGCTAATAGGATTCACATTCGAAAAATTGACATTCATACAAAAATTGAGAATATGTACACACGTGATAAACGACAGGCGGACATTAACGTTGCTGTGATTCTGGAACTCATTATTTTCCGGCGATAGCTTCGACAAATGGTAGACGTTATATAAGTATTCGATTACAGACATATGAGCGAAAGTTCCGACAAGGAATGTTTTCATATGCCAAATCCGTTTGCTGTACTTAGATCATTATAGTGTAAATATGTCGGTAATATGTCTATTTGTCTAGGCTTGCGTGTCCAAGTCAACACAGAACAATGCTATAGACTGGCATATGAGGGGAGAGTGGGGGATGGAGAGATGGAGAGAGAGAGAGAGAGAGAGAGAGAGAGAGAGAGAGAGAGAGAGAGAGAGAGATAGAGAGACAGAGACAGAGATAGAGCCAGAGAGAGAAGAGAGACAGAGAAATGGAGCAAAGGAA
>JAULBP010105028.1:0-10529 GCA_032355345.1 Lepetodrilus pustulosus | reverse complement strand
TCTTCAAAATGTATTAACTTTTATGAACGGACATGTTGCTGTCATCATCTCTAATCTGGCCCCGAGATTACAAAACCTTTTGAGTATGATTTCATGCTCAAGCTCAGATCTTTTATGAGGATTTGTGAACAAAACTTTGAGTTGAGCATGAAATCGTACTCAGAAAAGCTTCGTAATCTCGGGGCCAGATTAGAAATGATGACATCAGCATATCCGTTCATGAAAGTTAAGATTTGTTTAAAAAAAAAAAAATATTCAATGATAGTTCAGAGATTTGGATGATTGGTCAGACATTCTGCTATTTTAATTCAATGACAGTTTGAACATTTTGATGAACACATGTCCATTGATGATGCCTCGGACATTCTGAGGAAAGCATGTCCATTCAGTGAGATGAGACCTTCTAGTGTTGCTACTTAAATCTCAGTGACAACTTCCTTTGTACAGAAAATGTAATCTTCCCAATATAATTGAAAGGGAAGCATATAAGATAGCAGAGAGGAAATGCTCCCCATACAGTACTTCCTGTCATGTTCACTGCAGTGTCATCGTCACATGACTCACTAATTCTTGTAAGTCACAGTAAGCACTGGGAACAAACTGCCTCAATATAATAATAATAATAATAATAATAATAAAATAAAATAAAAAAAATAAAAAAATAATAATAATAATGCAGATTTATAATGTGCCAAATCTATACATACTGCTTGCTCATGACACTACAATGTTGGAAGAAATATATGACAGTATGAAAACACTAGAATTTAAACATTGTAAGAGATGCTATAGTTTTGACTTGAAGATAGTAAAGTTGTTGGATTGCTTAACAGCACATGGCAGAGTGTTCCACAGAAGAGGTGCTGCTTAGGAGAATGATCTATAACCAAACAATTTGAGAGTGAAAGCTGGTACATTTAAGAGCTGTTGTTCCTTAGAACTTCATCAGAATGTGCAAAACACATTATCTAGATATCTAGCTCAATTTAGAACTGTGTGTCCTGAATTCAAGCAGGTGCTCTACCGACAAACCAAACCAGTCATATTTCTCCATGGGTCAAGGGACCATCTCTAAATTTCTAGTACAGCAAAAAGAAGATTATAATTAGAACTAAAGTTAGTTTATTATATAGGTCTCATGCTATTGTAATATACAAAGTATTCAAGTTTATGAAGTGTATAGCAATTCTTGATGGAAGGGAAGTGAAGTGTTTGTGGAAAGTGATTTTGACCATTGGAAAATAAACCTCATAATAATATTTTTATTTCTGTTGTATAATAATAATAATAACATAACTTACAAAGAAAAAAAGTTAAATCCATAACTATATTTCCAATACTTCTGCACATTTTAAAGTGGTGCCATCAGTGTCACAGACACAATGAGAAGCTATTAGAGTGATGTATATGTTAATAATCAAGTGACACACGTTCGCAATTGTAAAACACATCTTGCTTCACGCCATCCTCAAATTCCAGTGTTTTTCTTGACCAATGTTAGCGTGGCAGTCCACACTTGAAATATGAATATTCCGTATTCTGCCAGAAAGTATTAACAGACCTGTCATGTTCGCTCTCTGTCTGGCAGGAAACTGATGAAGGGAGGCAACTGTTGCCAATGCCAGCGAGAGACGTGGACATTCTGTAGAACAATATTGCCAATATTGCCAGCATTTCATGTTTATCTCACTCAGTACAGCTTCATATCAACATGTTCCATTCCCCGAAGGAAATGCTGGTTAGTGGGCCCTGAAGGAAGGCTGGTTATTGGAGAGAATCGGCCAGAACTTGACCACTGTGTCTGCCCAGAGAGAGAGAGAGAGAGAGCTTGTGTCCAGTTTAATGTATTTATGCATTGTAGTTTATGTCATATTGATCTGGGTCGGCCTGGTGTTCTAATCATGTTAATTACAAATGTCTCCCGTGAAAGGGCTGTCCATCAGAACAGAATTTACTTGGTCAGTGTCTGAATAACAAGTCACCAGATGCCATCTCCGAACACCAAAGTGACCACAGGACATTAGATGCCATCACAGGACATTAGATGCCATCACAGGACATTAGATGCTATCACAGTACATTGTAACTAAAGCGAAGGAGTAGTAAGTTTCAATTATGATATCATATGCCATCACATGATAACATATGCCATCTCTGAACACTAGAGCAATCACATGACATTAGCTGCCATCACAGGACATTAGCTGCCATCACAGGACACCAGAGCAATCACATGACATTAGATGCTATCACAGAACACCAGAACAACCCCCAATGGGCATCATGTGCCATCTCAGAGCACCAGAGCAATCACAGAACACTAGATGCCAGCACAGGACACCATAAGCTACCACACAGAACCATGATGCCACATGAAACCATTACGCAGAACCTTGATGCCACATGACACCATCACACAGAACCTTGATGCCACATGACACCATCACACAGAACCTTGATGCCACATGACACCAACACACAGAACCATGATGCCACATGACACCATCACACAGAACCTTGATGCCACATGACACCATCACACAGAACCATGATGCACAACATGGCACCAGATGCATCAAAGGGGGTTAAATAACTGTTATCAATGTCTTCATGTCAAAACTTGTATCACCTCTGATCACTCATCTTAATGTGGTCTCATTAACTATTTTCCTGTATGTGTTTACCGGTATGCCATATCGCTATAACACAGGCAAAATAAGTACTGTACCTTTCCAAACTTAACAACATGGAATGACGAAAACACCGGACTGTCAACCAGTGATATATAATTGAAATCCATCCAGCCTCATATTCCTGTTAATAGCATACCCTTATTGACATGGCTAATGGCCTGTTTCTGTTAACGAACTGCACTTTGCATATTAATGAGATTGCATTTCCTTGTTGTCCGTAAAATGAGAATTAGTCTAAATTGATAGACATCTATATGTCATATGTTCAACAGTTACCAAAGTATACAAAAAATAACGGCATAATATCAGCATCATTACGACATTGAAGAAACTGTCTAAGTTAATCATAAGACTAGATCTATTTTAGTTTCTGACTGAAAGGAATGACATGTCCATAACTTTCCTCAATTCACAAAGTTGACAAATATCCATCACAGGGATAGGATCAATCTATTTCTCATCGATCCCACTAGAATCCTCCATCTTCAAAGTTGAGTCACTGATTCATAGCTGACAACAAGAATTTATTAACTTGAGAACTCGATAAACATCTAGGAAACTAATGTATCATATTAATTAATACTACCGTAAGCATGATCAGGATAAGCTATTGGATGTATTAGTGGTGTCATTAGAGGAAGCCACAAATAAAGTAGTAACTTAGTAACGAAGAGCAGTATAGTAGTAGCAATAACATTAGTAGCTGAAATAGACATAATACAAAGATCAACTTGTATCCATGTATACTACATAAATATATTTTATTAAGCATTTTTCAATATACCACTATATGCATGTTTCTAACATGTTTGATGTCTTCATCGTTTTCAATATGTATTTTGGGTATAATGCTTTATCATGAAAACCACTATGTAGTAGATTACATACTTATTCCTAGAAAATGTATTTCAAAATGTATGGTGACATATTATCACACTGTTGTATCACAGTACAGTACCTTAATTCAAAAATAAAAAATTTAAAATAAGATTAACTTCTTGTGTCAGAAAAGAAACGTAAGACTGATAAATGTGCGTGTTTTGCCACAGGATATCTGTGACATTATCAGATCAACAACTTACTCCAGTATAGTAAGACACCTAGTACCATTGAGGAATATTTCTGGCATGTTGCCAGCAGCTAAACTGAAGGGAAATCATGAATTGTTCAACACACATACGTTTGATGATCTATTTAGAATAGTTTTCAAATAGCATCATCCAATTTATGTCAAATTTTATATGCGCAGATACATTATCTCGCTCCCTTGACATATTTGAAATGTCTTAGCAGATCGTTGACAAGGTTCACCATAGGTCAAAAACATCAAAATTGTCGTAGCATTTGACACACTATAATCATCACGATTTCATAACCAAAATATGCATTATGAAAAGAAAACTTACAAAAATTGAATAGTACATGTATGTCACATTTAGATGACTTCCAAGTCGAAGAATGATACCAGAGAAAATATATGAAATTGATATAAATACTAAGATAAATACTAAGACACATACAATATTGATTCAAGAAAAGAAATAACTGTAATTCCCAAGATCATGAATAGCTTCTACATTCCATTTAAGTAATCTACAGAAAAGGTGGAAATGGCAAAGTAGTTAGGCCTGGAAGCGGTGTAAATAGAGACCACGTATGGCCTAGTGATGGCCTAGTGATGGCCTAGTGACGGCATTGTATTTCTTGTGATCTCAGAGCCTTGTAGAGATAATACTGAGCCATCTGTGTCTCACTATGATATAACATGGAACTCTTCAGCTGTGGAGGTGCAACTGTTTATGGGGAAAAGGTGGAGATGGAGAGAGGGGGGAAGGGGGAGGGAGACATATGACAAATGAGCCAATCAGATTGCAGGACAGACTTGTGAATGGAGCTACAGAGAAGCGCCCTGGCAACAGTCCTACACATACAGGGAGGGATGGAGGGATGGAGGGCGGGAGGGAGGGATGGAGGGCATGAATGACACATTTACTCCAGTCTGTTTGTCCAGATCTGGCTCCACCTGTGACTATCTGGTGCAGGGAGACTGAGATCATCCTGTAGAGACACGTACAGGCACCGCTATCTCGCCAGAGACATCTCACTGGGGATATCTCACTGGGGACATCTCACTGGAAACATCTCACTGGGAGATCTCACTGGGAACATCTCACTGAGGATATCTCACTGTAGATATCTCACTGGGGATCTCACTGGAGACATCTCACATGGGATATCTCACTGTAGATTCTAGAAAGCGACTATAAACCCCTACAAACGACTACAAAAACAACAACAAAATAAAAATTAAATAAAGTAAAGTGTATCATTTACACATATGGTAGCATTATGCGTGTATGATTTAAGAATTCAGGAAAGTTTATTAATATTGCTGCTATTATGATTATTATTATTATTATTATTGTTAATATTAGTATTATTGTCATCGTCGTCGTCATTATCATTATTATCATCACATCATCATCATCATCATTATTATTATTAATATTAATAGTATTATTATTATTACATACTGTTGTAAGCCACTATGCAAGATCATTAACATACAGGGTATCCTTTCACAAAACTCCCTTATCTACTAAGAGACCGGTAGCGCTCTTTTAGCAGTGTATTATAGCTATCGGCAAAGAGAGCACTATACCAGTCTCCTAGGGGATAAGATAGCTTCGTGAAAGGATACCCTGGTCATGATAACCAAGCAGTGTGCTGCTATGACACACATTACTAACAGCCGGAAACAACCAGTGTCGCAGACGTCTAACGAAATAAAGTGATCACATTGACACAAGAATGGCAATCATATGGTTGTCATGGCATTGTTCGGTTGTAACCAGAGGCCCAGTAGTCTACTAGAGGCCCATGCAGTGGATACAGAGGCCCAGTGGATACAGAGGCTCAGTATCCTACTAGAGGCCCACTGGAGGCCCAGAAACACATAGACCCAGAGAATACACTCATTCTGGTATAAACATTTTCATGACATATTGATGTAGGTTCCATTCTACTTCCAGGCAGTTTATCACATAATAAACACGATCACAGAGAAATTGACACACTATCAGCCTGATTAACGTGAAATGGATTACCCCAGTGCTGAAACAAGAGATAGCTCTTAGATAATGACTTTGCTATGTTCATATATATGTATACAAAATTGTCTCACCTATACGCTCTTGATTAAAGCCGACACAATCTCATTAGCTATTTAGCACCAAATCAATATATAAAGTATTTGAATGTCACGATGTGTAATGTAAAATTGTGACGAGTTCATAGTAGCTGATGAAGGAATAATAAAGTTAATAATTATTATCAACTGGTTAGAAAATATTGGCAGATGTTTTCAATTGAAACCATTATTAATATATGATATGATGGCGACTATCAAAGATTTAAACATAATGTGGTGAGATCAGTTTTGAATGACAGTGATCAATGCTCTTTGACAGACCAAACGTAACCAATGACAAAATCGTATTAATTTACCATCTACAAATACCTTGAAGACATTTCTCATCAGGCTTTTCCAATAAGTGTGAACGATTACCTGGCTTATTGTTGTAGGTATATTCACGTTAATAAAATGTTCAAAGAATTTCATGAACTTAATCAAATAACCATTGATGAGACTCTAAAATCTGCATTGGCTTTTTCACTGTGAAAAGTCAGCGAATGACATGCGCATGATATTGACTTGACAGGTGATTGTAGTCGTCATTATTTGAAACTGACTATAGTACTCGGTACACAACTGCTACACCACTTCCTGTGCGGCTACGCGGCAATTCCGTATTGATCTCGTATCTTCCATGCCATTAATATCATCTTAATAATGGATTTAATTGCAAAATGCTGCACAGATACATCCAGGGAAAAAAAACGCTTTACAAAAACTGCGGGTTATTGACGAGTTGCCGCGACCAATCAATAGGGTCATACTGTGAGGCAGAACCTGCGCGCTGTGTTCAGGAGGAGATAACTACGGTTTAGCCATGTAATAACGCAAAGATTAGAATAATTAGAGATGCCATTTTCAGAAATTGGAGACATTAACTCATTACAAATCAGGCAGATACCCAAATATATTTTAATTACAGAGGTGCTACCGTTTAGAACAGATGTGTAGCAATATCCGTGCCGTGGCCAAAATATACTGCCTGAGTCATGAACGGAATAAACTAGAAATAGGCCTGAATTAATAAAATCGAACCAAACAGAATTTTTACATTTACATTCAAGTTTTTATTTACAAAACAGATACTTAAAAGACAAATTAAATATGATCTTCAAACAAAATAAATTAATCCATAAATATTCAATATCTTAAAAATAAATACGCAAATTTCTCAACATAGTAAACATTTTGTTAATTAAATCTAACAATGCTGATGATTGTCCTGTATTGTGAATAAAATTGTATTAAAAAAAAGAACTGGGTCAGTGAATTTCTAAGAGGTTACGTAAAACTGGTTACACCTTTATAAACAATCCAGCATTGGAGTTACTCAACGTATACAAATAGTCCCAACATTGTTGTACGCAGACTAGAGTTGCTGCGTGAGATAGACAGAAGCATTTTTATGGGTCCTAAACAAATCCATAAATATCTAGGACTTGAAGAAATTCCCCCTAAACACCATGATGAGATCATATAATTTGCTATTATGGAAAGTATTGTCTGCTATAGACATAAAAATGATTGGTTTATTTATGACAAACCTTGAGGTCCAGGCCAAACATGTCCTCGAGATAAAGATACGTACATTTAGCGGTGTTGATATGTTTATAATGCATACTTGGCCATGCATGTTTATTATTTATTGTATATGAAATATCAAAAGAGAAATATGACGTTGTTCAAGATGGTGTTTCTATAATGAGGGAACTAGTCAAGTCAGCACCATGTAAAAACACAGCAAACAACATGGCGTCCAGCGTGAAATACCTGACTTGGACCTGGAGTGAGAATATGCAGACATTGCGTGGCATAAACGTCATTTCCTCTCAGAAGTAGTATTCGGTAACAAACGAGGGTCAGGCATTGATTTTTCCCCCCAGTTTAAATATTTTACAAGTAAGCTAATCAAACAGGGGTTATGTCCCCTTGTGTACTCTCTTGCCCGAGTAAATAAAAATGTGTGCTTGATTTAGTCAGAGGGCAAGGTCAAATTAACGTCTAACATTCATTCACCAGATAGATAGGACCTTTTACTCTCTCTCCTGGCAGGCTAGTTTTATCTCGGATTTGGCCGGGGTAATTATGAAAAGTTGTTAAATAATTATCTATTCTTACTCGACCACTGTCCCCAACTTCTGACATATAGAGTACATGATATGGTACTGAAGATAGACTTGGCCGATGTGGACTATGTTTACTTACAGTCTGACTAGATGTGAGGTGGATGATCAGTCTATTGAGTGTACTGAATAATATTATTATGTCTGCCTGCATTCTGGAAACTGATTAATCAGCAATAGTCAAACATGTCTTTCAACTAGTCGATCAATAGTCAACATATCAAGTAGTAAAATAATAGGTAAAACTAGTCAGTTAACAGCATAGATCATCTCACCCAACTAGTCAATTAACAGTCAACCATCTCACCTAATTAACCATCTAATAGTTCATTAATCACATGTCACTAACCATTTCACTCATATAGCCAATTCACAGTCAACCATCTCGCCTAAGTAGTGATATAATATACATAAGTTTATTAGTCAGCCAATAGTCACATCTCACTAACAATTTCACCCATCTAGTCAGTTAACACCCAACCATCTTACCCAACTAGCCATCTAATAGTTCACAAATCAGCCAATAACAATTTCAACCATCTAGTCAATTAACCCCTTAAGGCCCGGTGTTGTGTCTTGTAGATGAATAACTAACAGTTGTAATGATTTATGTTTTGATATATATAAATTAATATATTTTATAGTTATAATTCTTTTATTTCAAGCAAATTTGACTTCTGTACAAGTCATTGGGCCTTAAAGGGTTAATAGTCAACAATCTTACCCAACTAGCCATCTAATAGTTCTGGTAACTGGTGTGATAGTTCATAAGTACGGACATATAAGAGATTAAAGTTCAAGATCATGCTCAGAAGTTTGTCAAATGTGGCCATTTAAAGTCCAAACAGCATGACCTTCCAGTGAACAGACATGATTCATCAATAAAGTTCACATTAACGGTACACCAATATACATTTATGTTAATACAATTACTTTCACATGTTAAATTGGAATATTGATGACAATCATCATTTTAAGTTTGTAATGATCGTAGTTACTCCCAGTATCGCTATTGTTAAAGTGTCTATGACATGTACATATTTTCATACCGTGTCACGCATGTGTGATCTATAACATGTATCATTCCAATCCTATTTACAACATAAATCTCTTCAAATAACTACTTAATTATAATCAATTATTGATTGAATAAATATACAGGGTCGACATACATGTAGGCCACCAGCATAATTACATCTAATTCAACATTCCCTAAATGGGGACATAAATAGTAATTATTAATATCCATGTCAACCAGAGCCATTTAAAATCAATTTATGTATAAATCACTTAATAAAATAGTTTCAATTAGTTTGCCACAATCACCGAAAGTTTCCATTACACGAGCAATATCCGACATTTAACATCTATCATGAAATAAATATTGTATATCAAATTATATTAACCCTCTCCTTGCTGGATTATGCGCAAACACAGCTCTTTGGGAGGGTTAATAGAGGCCAGCCTCGTCGAGGTTAAATGTCACCGAAACCAAACCGTCCGCAACGCCAACAAATGCAGTACAGCTTTTTATTAGTTTCTATTTTTCGGTTGATAAAATTGAAAGCTTTGACGCGCGTCTTGTAGAAAGTGTGTTGTACTGTAATAATTCAGACATTATTTCGGGGCGGGTGTTACAGCCGGTGACTTCACGCAATGTCCCGCTATCATATCCCAGACACTTACATGAGCCGACAAGGCATGAACACGCGGCCTATGCCTATGTACGAGATTAATGACGATGAACTAATATAGTGAACTTGCCGACGAGGAGTTCATTTGTACACGAAGACAATTTAACGGTCTATTTCTTTGCAGGAATATCGGCCAGACATATAGTAGTATAATGGGGTATAAAGTGCTGGGGTTAAAAGACGCAGAAGAAAATTATTCATAATACGGTGATGATAAGAATGAAGAAGGCAGCTTCCCAGCTGACACTGGGTGTTCGAGGACATTAAAATGAAATTTGTCAAATTTCTCAAATATCAACCAGTCAGTGGGTGTTAGGAAATGTGTTCATAGGTGAAATATTCGATTGAGAAGTCCTAGTGATTTAATGATATGTATGACAATAGACTGTCGATGAAATTGACTGTCTGTCATAGGTAATATGCATGTTCACAATATTAATTTTGTAAATATGCATTAGATGTACATTCGAGAATCAGAATTTGTAATCCGGAATGCGGAATAATAATGAATTATGTAACTGTTATACACTAACTATTGTTTAATTGTTATACACTTACACTGACAGGCAGAAAAACACACAAATATAATAATAATAATAATAATAATAATAATAATAATGTGTATTTTTAATGTGCTGGTCACCATGCACAAGGTGCATGCTCAAAGCGCTACAACGGTGTGTCTAACGGTAAAACTGATTAAAAAGATGGGGTTTTTAGCTTTGAATCTGTTTAATGTATCTGAAAGTTTAATATGAGTTGGGAGATCATTCCAGAGAGCAGGAGCCACACACACACACACACACACACACACACACACACA
>JAULBP010105017.1:0-10531 GCA_032355345.1 Lepetodrilus pustulosus | reverse complement strand
GTTTCAATGTGCCAATCGCTAATCTAACCACGGAGTTTATATTCAAATAAAACTTAGTACGGTTTTTGTGAGAGAGGCCCTTCGTCTCCATATAGCGGATAGCAGAAGCATTATGGAGACGAAGCTACTTTGTCTAGGTATACTAGTGATATGGAGCAACAACTAGGATATACTAGTGGTATGGGGTATTGACTAGGATATACTAGTGGTATAGGGCATTGGCTAGAATATACTAGTGGTATGGGGCATTTAGGATATACTAGTGATATAGGGCATTGACTTGGATATACTATTGACAATGGGTAATTGCTATAAGTTGTACTAGTGGTATGATGGGGTATTGACTAGGATATATACATACCAGTGGTATCGGAGCATTGTCTGGAAACAGTACCATGGTGATATTTTATGTGCTTCATGTCATTCGCTAAGTGTAATGCCATTCCTGCTGTCTGTGACACGACTATTCCGCACCCGTGTGGGCCACAATCTCATTTTACAACGTTGTATCTCAGAAGCTTCAGGTTACAACAATCCCCGCTGAACTAAAAAAATCTACTAATTCGACTTTAATTATCTGGGGTGTTCGTCATTCCCTGGAAGCTTGTAACAATCACTGTCTTCTCCTTCATTTCCTCAGGGGAGTCCCCTGATTAGCGCTAATTCAAGTTCATATCAAGAAAAAAAACCACTCATCCCTAGTAAGAGCAGTGTAAGTTGATAAGAGTCTTTAACATGCCATCGCAGTAGTTCGATGAAGCGGTCCTTGCTTAATGAACACGTCATCACAAAAACAAACAGTGGTCTTATACTAGATATGAACCAGAACTGCTTATGAAATAATTCCACATAATTTAGGTTTATTCGAATCTTCTAAAAATCAATTGACTTTTGTAATGACTTTTGTAATGTGACGGATTCACTGACTTGTCTGTGATTCGCTGTTATTTCTAGGCGTTCGTACGATATGAACAATCTGAAAAGAATGTTTAATAAAAAAAATATCCCTAAATCCATTCCTTGATTATTATTTTTTGGTCAGCGGAGGTTGTGAGTCACGCAGGACACAGGACACGCAGGACAATTTCCACGTTGTAGTGGCACTAGACTGCGTCCTCTTGGTGTGGAGAATCACCCGACATTGTCATAGCGGTGAGGTCGCCACACGCAACACAACAAAAAAGGGGGATAAAATGTCTAGATGTGTTTCTTGGAATCAATCGTACAAGAGGTCGTTAACGCGCCGTCATTCTATATCTTCATCAAGAAAGCGATTTCCGTATCGCTAACTAACATATACAGCATTGCCTTGGTGCTTTACTGTTTACAGCAGCAAGAGTACATTCACTTTTAGATGACACAATTATGTAGGCCAATGATAATATGTTGGAAAAAGTATGTGTCTTTATTATCTATAATAATCATCTAAATTATTAAATGGTACTATCCAAAACCTCGTTAGTTATGCATTGTAATACGAGGGTATGAATACTATTTCGGAGAGTAAACATGTATCTTTAAATTCAATGATCATGGCATCCTCGAAAACACAGGCCATTATGACTACACTAACGTCCCTCAACATTATGACTACACTAACCTCCGTCAAATAGTTGACGGAGGTCAGTGTTGTCATAATGACATGTGTTTTCGAGGATGGGATCATGGATGTTCAGAATATATATAGCTGAAATACCTACCGGTATATATTAATACATTCACTGGTTTCTTGATAGAACATCCATTGACCCGCATAACATTCGACAAAATAAAGGTCCGGCAGATATTCTGTGCTGTGAATTATTTCTTTACCAAATTTTGGAACTCAATTTGAGGGATCTGGGGTACCGTAATTGTTATTCCAATGCGTGGCAAGTTCTTGAAGGTTTCCTGGAACTGTAGAGGCAGTTAAAATAATATAAAGTTAAATGTATTTGCCGAAAAAGGATAGTGACCCTTAATTAATTTTGTTGAGTATGTGTCATTTAATTTCATATGTTTAAGGGACCATCATGGTGTAGGTAAGCACGTTCAATGAAGATGTTGCACAGACCTTATTTGTTGATATTATTTTATCTGTAGTATTATTCTGTATTGTAGTAATAAAGACATTGAACACGATATTTTCTAAAACAGGAAATCGCGGAGATTGTTTCACTTTTTATGTCTTGCATTTCAAATGAACATAACATGAACATATCGCGAGGACATTGGATATGCATATGCCATAAAGCTTGATCATTCTGCTTAAATGTATGCCAAATGTTGATGGATAAAAGTCAACGTTGATTAAATTTATTCAAAGTAGTACGTTTCACCTGGACATTTTCCGTGATGATAATAATATTGATTAATAAGAACCAAGATTACAGGCCAAGGTAGGACTTCAAAGAAAGCATTTAAATATGATTTCATTACGTCGCAAAGTTCACATACTCCAAATTAAGCGACTTCCTGAAACACGGGGGAGGTATATTGTAAAGCCAAATAGGAAAGCATAATATGTTTGAATTGTGAAGCAACAATGGTTAAGCATTGCCTGAATTGTGAAGATTAATGCGAAAGACGTTTCTGAATGGCGAAGATTCATGAAAACATTATAAATATATCTGTATTGTGTAGATATATGAAAATACGTGTTAGTATTGTGAAAATACATTAAAAACTCATGTGTTTGTATGGTGAGGTTCATGAAAACTGTATGTATGTATTGTGTATATTCATGGGAAGACATGTGGTTTACAGTATGACGTTTGTAGTGCAATTTCATAAAAAAAAATAAGTTTATCTGTATTGTGAAAATTGATGAAAACGTGTAGGCACGGCGAAGATTCATGAGAAAGTCTGTATGTTTTGTGAAGGTTCATGCATGGAATGAATGAATGACAAGCTTAGGTCTGTATCGTGAAGTCACACAGGAAAAGGTCGAACTAATGGTAAATTCACTGATACACGTGGGGTTTCATTGTGCAAGCTCGTTTAAGCTTATGAGTCTGTAATGTTAACATATAATGGATATGCATTGTGAAGATATCCGTTTAACCCGCACCAATATACTATTACTCCAATAACCTATTATATAGCCTCTGAATGCAAACAAACATATGAACCACCGCCTGCATATAGCTATAACACGTCGACCGTTCATCCGGCCATCCATTAATTGGACGACGAAATGTATGGGCGACGAAATATATGGGTTGTAACCTGACTTGAGATTTGGATTAATAAACTACATAACCTACACATGTACTATACGAGTTTTCAATCACGATGGTAGTGATTGAACGTGGCAGTAAACCTTATCTTAATGCGGTCATTAAACGGCGGGGATAAACGAGATGAATGTTCGTGTAATACTTCTGGAGAGGAAATGGGTTCCTAATCTTGTGAACATCAAGCTCTGAGACGCAAAATAAATACTCTTTAGGTAATTGACACCAACATTCATATCGTTTTGAACAGAGATGACTGGGAAGCAAGGATTAACATATTGGGACTATCATCTTGAATAAGTGCTGATCTCATAACTATATATGACGCTCAAATTGTCTGTAAAGGTGAAATAATGACATTTTGTATTCGAAATATTATATTACCTAAACATATCCGTATTCTGACGCATGGCTATCAGGTTTCTGTGTCTGTATTCCGATGCTGGGTATCCTTTCACGAAGCTCTCTTATCCACTAAGATACTATAGCGCTCTCTGTGCAGTGTATTAGCTATCGGCAAAGACAGCGCTTTGGTCTCTTAGTGGATAAGAGAGCTTTGTGAAAGGATTCCCTGAATTATAGATAAATATAATCTACGTGTTTTTAATCATGTGTGATGTCATTCTGTTGTCTAATATCATTTCAGCAATCAACGTGGATGTTGTGTTTCTCATATTACCGAATCTGATTGTGCACTAATTCCCACGCGCAACTAAATATAAATAATAGTATTTTTTTCCATTCTATGTTTATGATATATGATTGATGCAATGCAAAATCCAACAGTAAATAATGTGCATTTCTGACTAGTTTTCCAATAAAGTGTTCAAAGTATACGCTAGTGTTTAGTAGACGTAACATAATGGCGTGATAATACAGAACATCTACTTTCTACAGATATAAGCGGTATTTATTTACTGTAGTGATATTTATATTCAATTCGAATCATTCAAATACTAAATAATCCAATCTCTAAACTGCAAAGATTAATTTCACTTGGGATATATCTTTAGTAGTTATTAGAACGTGTTAACATTGTTATTAGTGTCAGGTTGTCAGAACGTTAGATTGAACTTAAACTACATGATACCCACATAGAATACAAAAACACTCGGTCATAGATAACGGAACACATGCAAAACCTACTTTTCTTTAAAGGACTATATATAATGCATTTTTCTTACATTCTCCCTGCACAACAAAATTTCTAACAGAAATTGTGATGCATTCGTTGTATTGATACACAGTACCCCTAAAGCAAGAAGCCATTACAGATTTGCTACTTGAATAATGATGCCTAGCTATACAAGGATTCGAACATTGTTAACTCCTTGTCAAACGAGAATACAAATGAAATATTCCAGCACAAGGGTATATGGTGGCTCAAGAAGGCGGTGATGAACGCACCCACCCTAGGGAAGAGCTGCCCCAAATTGGAAATTCTTCTCATTCCAATGCGCTTGATAGCACGAGCGTCGGTAATCGAAGTCTGTATTACACCTTATACACGAGCGTATTCGTTTCATCAGTCGATAAACACTAGTGTAATGACCCAGATAGGTCAGGACAAGTATACGAGGTATTCTATTGGCTATTGGCATCTACCCTAGGGTTGGTCGAGTAAGGAAACGAATACGCCCCAATACACGCATAGTGTAAGTGTTATCAGCTGTATGATAAGATCTGAAGCATTGATAGGGAATTCGTCATACACCCATATACGTCATTTGGTATGATATGTAGGAAGTAGTCAGATATCGTGTACGTATTGTTTAATCTTGTAGGAATTTCACCAAGACCATATATTAAAATACATGGCATTTAATATTATTAGGCATTTAGTTTGTTAGGATGTACGATACTGACGCGATCATGATAGTGGTCGTGCAGTTATCATTGTTAGTCTGTCAGTACTAGCCGCTGTTCGCAGGTTTACTGCAACATTCAACGATATGGATGTTGCAGGTTTCCTTCTGCCCTAAACTGATAAGCTGTGATACAAGTGAAAGAATATTGAAAGTGAGTGTAAATCCCACTTTTTTAACATTAAAAAATACAAACAACATTTACTACATTCTAGCATAAAAGTGGCATTTAGTCTTGTATCATTACACAATGTATTCATATACTAGATAATTTCATTCAGTTTTTCGATGAGATGAATTGCACTATGAACTCAATGTACAATGCAAGATGAAATGTACTAGTTTATCATTATTTTAGTAGGAATCATATCATGCAATTATATACAGTCCTTCCTCCGTGGGGGGTCTATCCTAGATGGCCTATGATACAATATCGAAAGATGTCGACTATCGAGATAGTTTTCAATTCACGACAGTTGAAATGAAACTTTTAAAAAACCCTGATACAACCAAGTCTTTATTTTCTTCGACATCGGAACCAGTAAACCATTACAAAATCCTATCAAGCAAGCCATCATTTTAACCAGATTGGCAAAGTAGTTTGTGAGAGTTCAAATTCTCTAGTGATTTGAGACTTGGATTTTATAAGCTTTTTCTCTACCGTGTGACTTTTGCATCAATACCGAGACACAAGATTTCGACACAAAGGAAGTTGACTACAGCTATATGTAACATTTTGTATTTTAGAAATTTGGTCAAAACAAGCGGGAAATTCACAATTAAGATACAAGCCTGGGATAATGCTACTATCACTATTTCTTGTGTTTACTAGTTTATTAGTTTGGATTCTCGACAAATAGTTCTACGGAGAGTGGCCTTGATTTAAGATCTCTTGCTCATACTCCAAATGTCACTCTTTCGTTGCGTATCATTTGAAATTGACATTACATTGATTGGTCATTATCGTCGTCACCGCCATCACGAATGTACAAATGAAATAGTTGTCTTTATCGTTTTTAATTACACATGTGAACTTCAAATAGTGATCGTACCTGGCTTGGACATGACCATCCATAGTGGCATCGGTGTCAACGTCTTAGGATAGTGATCGTACCTGGCTTGGATATGATCATGCCATAGAGGCATCAGTCTCACACGTCTTAGGATAGTGATCGTACCTGGCTTAAACATGGCCATCCTTAGTTGTACCAGTCTCACAAGTCTTAGCAAATGTATAATGTATTATCTGTATTATTTGTTGAGGAGAGGTATTGAATTAAGCTGTATAGCTTGTTTACCAATCCTCATTCTTTGCTGAATAGAAATATGTTTAAATCAAGTCTGAGGATAGTGATCGTACCTGGCTTGGATATAACCATCCCTAGTGGTACCAGTCTCACAAGTCTTAGCAAATATATAATGTATTATCTGTATTATTTGTTGAGGAGAGGTATTGAAATAAGCTGTATAGCTTGTTTACCAATCCTCATTCTTTGCTGAATAAAAATATGTTTAAATCAAGTCTTTGGATAGTGATCGTACCTGGCTTGGATATGACCATCCCATGGTGGCATCAGTGTCAAATGTCTTAGGAGATCATTCAATTACCTAAAAGACTGGCCTATGATGCCCGCCTCAAGCTGGTGGATCCGGTAATTTGGATACGAGGGATGAACAGTAATGCGGTCACCGTAAGTAGAATTGGATCGCTCGTTGCCCCGGTATAAGACACACGTTTCACAGTCATGTCGGTGCGTTAGACTTTAAAGGTATTACTCTAATAATGGCTGGGTATCATGATTGAAAAAAAAGCATCAATCTAATCAGAGTCAACATGATTAATGGTACGTTGAAGCCTATCCGTACTAGAACATAATCATCATTAATATAGCTGTATTGTAAATGGAAAATACTATTTCAAATATTAGTAGAAAGATATGTTACACGAAGTAAACAGAGTAATTATAAGACTAGAAATAACTTTACAATGTATCGATTTTCAATGCATAAGAAAGAAAGTCCTTAATGTTAGTAGAGAATATATTAATAAAATGTATGTTAAATCGTTAATTTGTTGTGTGCTAGGTTATTAATATGTTTACCATTACTTCACCAGTTAATACTAATTTTTAAAAAATAATAATAAAAGAAAGAAATAATATTATTACAGAGAATGGTAATATTCTGTAGAAATAGTCAGTTATATTTTGCATACGGTGATTTATTGCATGATATAAGTTATATTTGCTTAGTACTAGATTAGACATGTGCCAACAATATTGTAAATCAACGTTTGACTTTCATTTTCACGGATCACGTTAGTTAGCTTTCGTAATATGACTTAATGGAACAAATTAAATACCAAATTTTAATAAATAGATATATAGTTTCGAAAGTGTGACGGGTTAACACGGAATATAGAATGAACGTCAGCAAGCTAAGCGTATTCTCTATTTATTAATAAGCCAAACCCCACAAAATAACGCGATTTAGAACGACAGTTTAAAAGCAAATTGAGAAACGCCAACTGTCACCAGTGAACTGGAATAAAAATCAGCTTGCAAATCTCGTTAAAAGTCTGTAGCAAAATCTCGTAATATATCTGTAGCATCTAGGGATAAATACCAATGATTAAAAACATATACCTGTATCTATTAAAATTTGATTTCATTCTTATTTCCCTTACCGATTAGCGATGACATGTAGATATAAACGATTTTTTAAAAGCGATTTCCAAGATATGAAAACTACTATACATGTAGTATAAGAAAGTTGACGTTAACCTTTGCTTCTTAGGTTTCTATTAGGGTTTACATACAGAAAAGAAGTACAGTCCAATGGAAACTTATCCATTTGCTTCATTTGTGAAGGAAACCTGGCATTATTCTACTGTGGATGCACTTCGTTCATTATTAAACGTTCACGGATCCTAATTTCTATTCAAAGTAATATAGTTTGATAATCAAATCTATTTAATAATGTTATATTCCTTGAAAAATCAGTCAATATGTTTATTAGGAAATGTGTTGAGCTGTCATTCATGTAATTATCTGTGTCTTATAGGTCTGCAATGGCTGATTGGGGATTTTGTTAATTTGGACTATCATTGTATGTTACCATGGTATTTTTAGTCATCACATGACACCTGAATAAACATTGCCTTATCTCTAGCTCTCTCTAGCTCTCTCTCTCCCCACTCTCTCTCTCTCTCCCACTCTCTCTCTCTCTCTCTCTCTATCTCTCTCTCTCTCTCTCTCTCTCTCTCTCTCTCTCTCTCTCTCTCTCATATGGATACATGCAGTCAATAATATGAGTAGTATACGAAAGCTGACGTCAACCTTTGCTTCTTAGGTTTCTATTCGGTTTCTATTAGTGTGACATGACATGTTGTGTTAACCTTCACAAAAGTTATCCCGTTTTCTACGAACTACATCTTATACAGCCAAAGGCTTACTAAGAATTACTTCGCACTTCCTGAGGAATGAGTTCCAATACCGTTAGTTATATTAATAAATGGCTTACCGGTATTTGAAATTGAGAAATTGTTCACATATCAGCTTACTATTGTTTTCTCTTTACTACTAACGTAGAATCTGGGTGCATGAGTACCAAAGAAGGCTCTCACATTGATGGCATGGATGCAATGCTCTTATGTATAGTAACGCAGGTACCAATTTAGCCTTCAAAGACCCAACACATCTGATCAGCCAAATAAAAGTTGCAGTGGAAGTACCTTTTTGGGGAATAAAATCAACTTGGACATTACATTTTTAAAGGTAAACAAAAATTCCCAAATAGATCATATACTCAACAAAATAAATTAAGTGCCGGAATACATTGCATCGGGAAGCTTTCTACCAAATTTAGGAACTCTCTGTGATGAATCTGGTGCCATTATTCTCCGAATGCGTCTGGAAGTTCTTGAAGTGTATTTGGAACCTGCAACCGTTTGGAAATACGTTGTTGTTTATATAATATTGATTAACATTTACATGTATTAAAAAGCCTACTGGCCCATGATTAATTTTGTTGGGTATATATTAGGGATCGATCTTGGAGCGGCCGGTTAGGTTCATAACCTGAGTACTTTAAATACTTATTGAAATACTAGTATTCCACGTTGGCGACAGTACGTTCATTTCTAAGAAAATATTTAGTAATAAATGTCAATTATTAATCCACAATTCTGAACACATGATACTGAAAGTTACAAGTTCTGAAGAGTTGAAACTTGCATTCAAATTCGTACATGAATATTTAAATCCATATCACTTGGTTGTCAGCGTGTTCTTCTTCCAAGGCCTTCAAGTTGTTCTTTGATCTGAACAATATGACACGTTCTGAATATCATTGGAACATTGAACGGCGTTTAGAAGTTTAGTTTCAGTTATCAATGAGAAATGAATCGTATTCATTTAAAAGTCTGTAATAGAACAAAGGAAATTTTATATGGCTCTATTGAATTTAATATTCAACATGCAGCTTGTCAAACTAAGTGTGGAATTGCCTTGACATTTTCTAGCAAGTATAACGCCAAATGGTGGTTTTATTGAAAAACGAATTTTCAATTTTTCCAGGTAACTGATCAACTTATGCATGTGTAGCACACTCGTGGCATCTAATAATTATCCAGATTTAAACTGCTAATATATATCAGTATGAACTTATTTACAAGTATGAATATACCACAGGCATCTATTTGTTTTAAATATTTAATTTTAAGTGATTGAAATTGTTTTCCAAATGGTGATTCAAACCGTGATGGTACGGTATCCTACTTTCGATCCTTCGTCCACTTTCTCCATACGGAGATTATGTAGTGTGCTAATGTGGAAGTTGGGTTGACACGTAACAAGTCCTGTTTCATCCACCGTGCATATTGTGTCATCAAACTATCATGATACCGCCATATCGAAGGGATGATGGCCTTAGAGAGTTAGCTCTAGCTTTGAACTGTGCAAGGTTTTATTGAACTATGATAGTTACTTCACACGTGCAATGAAAATATTTGCAAGTGGAGGCATTCTTTCAGGTACTACCGACTTTAGCGATAGTTAATTGAATGTGATAGGGCAGGATATACACGGATATCGTTTTAACATAATCATAAGCTATCCCTAAACTTTATTTTTTATTTATGTTTGGACTATAATACATACATGTACTGTTAATGATAGGAACAATTTACATTTTCTGTTCTGATGTTAACCATATCCATTCAGATACAACAGAGTAAGAACAAATTACACATTACATATGCATGCACTGTATTCACCATAACCGATGATATTGGTATACTGAATACCACCACCACGACCACTCCTCCACCGCCCCACCACCCATCTCTCTCTCTCTCTCCACTCTGTCTCCATCTATCTCTCTCTCACACACACACACACACACTCTCTCACTCTTTCTCTCTCTCCCCCTTTCTCTCTCTCTCTCTCTCTC
>JAULBP010105006.1:0-10533 GCA_032355345.1 Lepetodrilus pustulosus | reverse complement strand
ATGGGATCCACATCTGACCCAGCCTTATATCCGAATCCGCTCTGTATCGAACAGCCTTATATCGAGGGGCACTGTACTATACAATAGTGTTAGCGTCCTCGATCATTTTCATATATTTAGGATAATGAAATGTAGCATAAAAACCCAGTATGTCATCAATTACTTGTATTTGTAATGATTTCTCTATGAAGGTCTAGATATAGACAGGTCACTTAGTACAAAAGAATATTTAATATAACCTCTGACATAACTTTATGATCTGTACACCAAAATTTGAGAAACCGTCACCATTTCCAAGTAAAAGATTATTATCAGTAGCTTCATATTCATCAACCTGGTCCTGAGAGATTACAAAATTTTGAGTACGATTTCATGCTCAACTCATAGAAATTGTTCACTAATCCCCATATGAAATTTGAGCTTGAGCATGAAATCGTACTAAAAAGGTTTTGTAATCTTGGGGCCTGGTAATTTTTAAACAGTTCAAGATTAACATTATCATGCCCAATGATGCCAAAAATGGAGGCAAAAAAGCCATACATTGATTTCCACATCTAATTACCACGCACTTGCATCTCCGAGGTCAACATCCAAATTACATGCACTTGTATTTCAATACTGACACATTTCGCCAAATAGTTCTGCCGTAAATAATTAAAGTTATTACCAAATTGTCATCGTGCAAGAAACAAATGGCCGAGAGTGTGAAAGGATCACATTTATTGACCATATCTCGTTTCCCTGACGTTCTACACTGATGTCTAGAGCTGGAGATAAAATCTTGACTTATGGTGGCCGCGCCTGAACCCTAACAGATGGCCAATGGTCAGAGAAGTAGAGTGGACCTAGCTGGAATTACAATATCAGTTTTCCCACATGACACTGACAGTAAACAACATATCAAACACACATAAACGTCAGCTTCATCGCAAACTCCATCAAAATTATGCTGCGAAACCATCACACCTTGAAATGAATTCTGTTATTGAATCCTCCCACCCCTGTTTACGAAATGAGATGGTCTAAATTTGGAAGAATGGGCGATACCATGTATGAAAGTAGGGGTGATGGAAAAGGTGAAGACTTTTCTTGGTGACAGTGTCTTGATGAGGTTGCGATAAAACACTCATGGCTGACAGAATGTCGTAAAGAGAGAATTTATAAGGAATGTTCCAGAAGTTAATTCGCTAACCTCTTGTCATAAAGACCAAGAACGACCTGCAAGTGCGACCTGCGGTAAAGACAGCAGACTATGCAGCAGAAGGTTCTAGCATATAAAACAATACCCAGCTGCCCACAAATCATGAACACAGTATACCTGCTTCCTATTGAAACCAGAGACTCTGGTTTTGGTGACAACACCCACTACGACATAAACGTCCGAGCCCAGAAATAATACCCTGTCTCAACGCACGCAACGACCTCACCTAGTTCTCTCTACACCTGACAGGTGGACAATAGAATTAATCCTATTAGAAGGCAACTCTGACACTCACAGTGGTGTGTGAAAGGCGGTGTCTGGACATCTGATGCCAAAGTGAGAGAATAAGTGACCTCGAGCGACCTGCATAACCTCGGTGACGTACCTCACATCACATGCACTGGATGCTCTGGGTGTTATGTCCTGCACATGCCTCTTTGGAATGTGGCCTTATTAATATACCATGTCGCCAGTCTCGTGACTGAAACAGTACCCGGCCAGTCACCTTCGCTGCCCATATGCCGTACTGCACCTGTTCTAATATCATTTTCCAAGTGGAAAACTTTACCGCTAATATTAATTCAAGTAAGTTAGAAGTAAAATACTTTGTTTTAAAAATAATAAAAAAAATCCAAGAGCTTGCCCATACCTCTAATTGGTTACCGTAACTGAACAGATTCCACCTTTTGGCCCAGAAGCCCAACCTTCTAACATTGCACTACCACGTGCCCTTGATTGAATTATTGCTTTACGTCGCAGCGGGGGAATATCTCACCCAAAGGCACCGACACCACGTGCCCTTACAAAGACTAAATTCTTTTCTAGATAATGAATTGCACAGCTAAAACATAATCCAACATGAAAAGGCAAACATTTCCAAAGGTGTATGAATGTGGACACATCTCAGAGCCTTGTCAGAATACTGCCATCACTTGTCCAAGACAACAAGCCAAGATACCCCGAAACCCAGCCTTGCCGGTATTCTGCTTTTAGTCAATTAACATAGTTGGCTCCCAGTATCATCTTCCTGTCAAGCCAGCGAGTAAACAATATGGACAAGTGTTGACAAATGCATATTTCCTGTAGGAGACTCTCCTAGGAGTTGCATGTAGAAATATTTTGGATGTTCACTCTCATTCAACGTTCTGGCACAAAAGACACGGCACTGTCTCGTGTTTTGAGTTCTTAGACTTCGTAGACAGAGTATTTTGTCTATATGGGTTCCAGTCTGGAATATTTAAAACTTTCTCTAGACAGCGGAACAGGAAGTACATTGTTGGAAAATTGCCCAAGGCCATGCATAACTAATTAAGCGTTTCAGAAATACCAAATATAGACAATAAATAATATTCGATGTTTGCATTTATGATGCATTCCCAAAGTACTATGTTATTATTTCAGTCAATATATCAATGTGCACTCACTTCCCTCTCAAATTCCTAGGGAGTATACATCTTTATCGTGCTTGATAGGTTTGTGCATGTTATACAGTTAAATAAGCTAGTATAATGGATGTATACTTGTGTTTGGAGGTTATGGTATGAATGTGCCCTGATCTTATCAATGTCATAAAGGCTTTTTTTTCTAATGTAAAACAAACTTGAAAGGATTAATATTTCATAACAAAGCTGAATATTAGGATTAATATTTCATAACAAAGCTGAATATTATCTACCCAACTGATTATTTGTAAGATGATGTAAAATTCACTTCAGTGAAGCCCATATACTCACCAATGTTTTAAATGATGCATAACAATGATGTGACAAGTCAAATGTGTTGTATTTAGATGTCACTACAGACTAGACGACAGAATTAAAAGAATCAAAATAGAATATCAAGTAGTTTTATTTTTAGGTTACTGAATGAATTCGTGTTTTACATTGTGGCGTGAACATTTCACTTACACATGACTGATTACTGACACAAATTGATAAAAATATGCACAAATAGTCAGAAACTAAAAAGGTTTTAAATTCAAGAATAATCATCCACGAAACATGTGAAACATTTTAAATACGACAAACGGGTGACACAAGATACTGTAAATCATCAATCTTAGTGTACATCTCTCATGTTACCTATAGGTGAAATATTCCCGCTGCGACGTAAAGTAGTAATTCAATCATGTTACCAGGCTGTATACAAAAGCGTGAGTTCTACACCAACATCTACTTCATAATACCTTTACACAGTGGCTGCTGCCCTCACCATATTTTAATGTCACAGTAAGGTAATTACAGGAGAAGAATTAACCGGAGATCCAATTTCAAAGACGATCCGTCCACGTAATTTTTCATAAGAAGTTGTTTCTGATTGTAGGAACCACAGACGTAACAAAGGACAGTTTTACATTTCTTAATTTTACTTTAATCATCCGCAATAGAAAATACTTTGATATTTTCCATACAAAAGTTCCTCAGATGAATTGGTGAGTCACCATTACCCCACACAATGAGGTGTTATTTTAAATTTCGATAAAAAGTAGGATTACCAGGCGTAAATAAAAATAGAGAGAGAGAGGTGAGAAAGAAAACTACAATTAATTTTAATTAACACAGAAATTAAGGCCGATTTATCAAACTTTATTAAGAAAAGCCAGACCACTGGAATTTGTTTAGGCGACGGCAGATAATTTATTATGAAATTCTTCGAATGCTGGGCAATTGGAACACCCCAATGGTATCTGGACAAGGATAAACAAAGCAGAGATAGCTGGTGATGAAATCTGCAAACTCAATGAAATATTTGTAATTATTTTGAAGCGGGTGTATGGCTGTGTTGATAAGGTGGAGAGTCTTCAGACAGTCGAGGCATGTCGTGGTATTCAGCCCTTGCCCACGATTCTCTGTCAACACACTATCTGCATATCGTGGAAACCTGTGAAACCCCCCTACCCTGGAATCTATATTGATTTTAAAATCATTACTACAAATACATCTCGGTGTTGACCGATTCGATAAGTGGCGATAATGTGGGACCCCTCTATAGTGATAATGGAGCCATACCTCAGCAACGACCACTTGGCACCCACCCGTGAAGTGGGGGGATGTTATACAGTGATCTGTTCCCACCCCGCCCTTTCCAACATAACTATTTCTTGGTTTCCACCATAGAGAAGACAATGGTTTTCTTGACCAGATATAACATTCATAATTAAACGTGAAATTTTCCTGACCACGTTGTGACACTGATCTTTCTACGCACAATTTTATTTTATTTATTTTTTATTTGTAATGGAGTTTAGAGTTGCTTTATAGAATCTTTCACTAACATCACGACTTGTCAGTAAGCACAATTAGATTGATTGAATTATTGCATTACGTCGCAGCGGGAATATCCCACCCATAGGCGACGATTATAAATATGTCCAATAAATAAATGTGAATTAAATTAACATACAGTAATCACTGTATTACTCAACATTTCAACACAGACTGATGAAGAGCATGTGCCGTGGATATGCTCACAAAAAGAGGAGACCATAATATTCTTGACCAAATACAGCATCCCCTCGATATAACGTTGAAGTTGGGGTCCATGAAATACACCCCCCTCCCCTCCCTGAATAAATATCAAATACCCTCAACAACATTATGGGTGACACTATGAAAGAATTTTCCTGGACGAAGACAAGATTAAAAACATTTCAGTTCTTGGTGGCCAATAAATTTGCACAATGGATTACTTCATATTTCAATTTGGAGATTAATAAATGTAGTATTTGAGAACTTTTATTTCAAGATCTTTGCAATAAATATTGAATATCTTTAGGGGTAGTGATAATCTCAATCTAACTGCCTTGGTTAACAATATTAAATGAATAAATAAATTAGAAAAATGTATATTTTTATTACTTAATAATTATTTCACAAAATACAAAAATAAAATAAAAAATACAATAAAGAGTTTTCTAAAATGGTTCCATGCTCATGGTAGACCACATATTGAATTCTTGCCACATGTGTGTTTATTTGCATTGAAAATAATCAATGCATACACAACACCTTCTGAAATTATAACCATTGCTATTGAGTGACTAATCAACAATCAACACCACTGTAAACTGCCAATGAAGTGGAAACTCCAAACACCTGGTCATTCTGAACATCCCCTTTTGTATTTCCATATCTTTGTTCTCTCCCATTGTTCCATCACACAAACCAAAAAGAATAGAGAAAATATCAATAAAATAGAAATAAATAAATAAATAAATAAAACCATGTCATTGTCATATTCAGTGTTAAGTTTGAAAGACATCCATTGCTAGTGCTACAATTAAATAAACATGTACCGTTCAACAGAGATCATAACTACAAAGGTTTGTCTCCAAATGCCGATCATCGTAAGCAATGCTGAGTATCCAATGCCAAAGACATGCACGACTTCACCCAGTCTGTCATCAGACAAGACAGCCCACTGGAAGCAAACTGCTTATTACACCGATAAATGACTGTCAAAGTTGGCTCTGATTTCTGATAGATTCCACCAAATTGGCCGCGATTGGATTGTACAGGTGTTATGGAGCACGGGGATACCATGTGATTATCAGGAAATACGTCCTGGTAAAAACATTTGTAAACACTTCTCGCAAACATCACTCATGAGGCTTCAGATCGCGACAATATGATACTTCGACATGCAGGCTTGGGAATTAACTGTACTCCATATCCACTTAAACTACATGTTCCATTGTCCAATACCATTCCAGGTGGGATTAGAGAAAAGCCGAGAAAACTGGGATGTTCGTAGTTAGGTCTTGGGAAGGGTATGGTTGGATTTCATTATTAGGTTTCATTTATAAGGTGAACATTCAATAATGGTATACAGCAATTTATTACTATGGATCAGATGTAATTTTGAGGAAATTAACTGCAATGTACTGAATTTAAATTCAATATAAAAATAGTTGCATATCATTGGTTATATAAGAATATTAAATATTAATAATGACAGTACCATTTTCTTGTCCTGCGATAAACGTCGTATAAGTCGTTATTGTTCATTAGCACCATGAATGTTGAGGTCATTATCATTCAAAACAATGGTTGATTGTTCTCCGTCATCATTTCATTGTTCTTCTGTCATCATATAATTGTTCTACATACTTACGTGCACTGATAGGGTACTTATTAAAAACGTTAATTTCTCATTAACCAAACTTGTTTTCTGTTGTTTTTAGTGACTGTCATTATAAGAAATGAATGTTACGTCATTAACATTCATTGTGCCATGAAGATAATGCTTTGCACCTCATGGAATTTGGTCTCGTGACTTATTATCTTCATGGCACAGTGAATGCTAATGACGTAACATTCATTTATTAAATAAAAAATACTTTCGGCAATTTTACAAAATATGTGATGTAAATTCACAGAATTGAGAAATGTAAAATTTTATAGTATCCTTCACAGTTTACACATCTTTAAACTGCTTAGGTTAGAATGGAAGCCAGCATTGATTAAGATTTTTTTTAGATCCACGTTGCTAATGCCCATGAACTAAGGGTGATAACTTTTAATTTCACAGTGAGCATACCACAAAATGTATCATCATCCACTCCAGCTTGTCTGTGGATAAAAAATAAAATTTTAGGTTTATTGGCCAGACTATGTTGTATGATGATGTATACAATATGTCTTATTGTACAAGAACATCTATCATTATGCAGATACAAATTCTGGCAATCTTTCATATAATAAAATGAACTTTTGTCCACCTCACTAATACATCAGACATCATTCTGAGAAAACTTCTGTGGAACTCATTCAGAAACATCACTCCACAAACCCATTTACGGCAAAGAAAATAGATCTATTACTAGAAAAACTCTAAAACAAACAAATCATTCATGTTTTTGTCACTTCAACTTGATTGTAGCTTTATAATCTGACAATTATGTATTTTCTTTGTATACTGCAATCAGATATGTCGCTCGTAAATTACAAAAAGTGACGTGTTCGAGAAACGTGTACATTTCAAATTTGAGATACGGCATGGATATTTCAGGGGACTATCGTACATCTTCCAGTGGCTGCAGAATCAGATACATTGACACGACTGGTGCCAATCCACCTGGGTGGGACGGAACATAAAACCGCATACACCCATCAGCGTGGACATCCACACCACCCTTCACATAACATCTCTACACGAGATTCCAGATACATCACGGCACATATCCCCTACGCCTTCTACCAAGTCATCCACAGTTTATTGACAAAAACCACGATCTTCCAGAATATCACAGTAAACAGGAAGTCTCGATATGGACCGATCCAATCCCGCCACAAATTACTTCAATGGCTACTTCCTGTTCCCAGAATTCCAGCCGGAAATCCTGCGGAAAGTACCGTTGAAGTCGATTACGTTTCGAGGCCCCAATTGTGTAGCAGCACGGGCAACACACATAGAAGACTGGTCTGCATTACGTATACAACGTGAAACTGGATCCCTTCTGCAGGATTCAGGGGAGATCACTTGCCCAAATCACTTGATATGTGATTATCTTAGCTTAATTGGGTTTTAACGACAGTGCCCCAGGCATGCCAGGAGGTATGGTGTTTTTTTGCCATATGTTGTAAGTGAGAAATAGCCCATTGACGTGGTAATTATCTTGTTAATAGCAAATTAATGTAGTTTACCAAGAAAAAGCATTTGAAGTTGGTGCCTGACAGACGAAAGCAATGCCAGATCTGCTTCAACCGCTGCCATAACAATCGAAACAAAATTGAGATTTATTTCATTGAAAACTTGTTAAAAATGCAAACAATAAATAACAAGGAACCTTTGCTCGCATTTGATATTCATGGTTTAAGTACACACTGCTGCAAGAACATAATTACTATGTTTAAGTACGTTATCACAACATACAAAGACATACTCCCCATAAGATTATTTATTCAGATGCAATTTTTTTTTTTACGCCATTTAATTCATTACGAGAAATTTAAACTTCATAAAGACATATAAAAGGCCAATTACGACATCATTATGTCTGGGCACTCTAAATCATATTTAATATGAAGTTCGTACCTTCGGGCGGGAATACGGCGATTCAATGAATCATTGAGGGGGCGTAGTTTTGAAAGCATGTTAGAGGGAGGTACACCGTGTCTGAATGGGCACCCTGGGGCAACCCGGGGCAGCATGGTTCAGTCTTCCAGTGCCCCAGGGTATTGGGGGGACAGGGTCGGACTACGAAGCCGGTACACCCAGTGTTTGAACGAGGACAGAACACATCGTCTGTGACACCATGGAAGAGCAGAAGCCACGACCGAGGACACACAAAGATTTCCAAACATTCCCATCAACGTGGGAAGAAGACCCCTGTGGGTACGGGATTGCGTGGCGTTGACTGAATGCACTTGTACTTCATAATGCTGTTGGTAATGAATGCACACGCGAGTCGCGATGACGTTCTATTGCGGAGGTTTCTATGTCGGCTTATGTTACAAATTAACTCCTTTATTCCTGGGCATGTTCAAAAGCAATGACTGGACAGTGGAACAGTGTTGGTTCATATTCTTGTGTATAATAACTCTGCTAGCATCACATGGGCTGGTTAAAAAAAAGAAATGCAAAAAAAACCAGCTGGGATGTTTTAGGACATTAATGAAAATATCATTACGTCAGTCTTTCTACTGAAAGATATTGTAGCAAATTAAATATATTTCTAGTTATCAAGATTAATTAACACTGTAAAGTCATATTGGTGTGTATATTTGCATGTGCATGTGCATGTGCGTGCGCATATGTGTGCATCTTTATTCTGATTTAAACAGAAATTTTACGTAGGAAGATTAGTAAATTTATCCCGTGCCACAGATAATCCCAGTAATAGTCCTAGGCCATACATACTCAACAACATCAAATTCATTGTTTACTAAATCAGTTTATGAGACATTTTTTTTCAATATCGTCATGGTTTTCTAGACTTTTTAATGTTATCACTTCTCTGTTTAATATTACATCATTAAAAGAAATCTTGATCATAATTATGTTGTATACAATCAGGTGTACACTTGTGCATGTAGAACTTCAGAAGAAAAAAAAGGACACTCGTAACACAGCTAATTAGACTGTGTATACACATTGATAACACGAGACAGAGCGAGTATGTGACAACATCAACATCTCTAAGGACACTTCTCTAAAACTGCAGCCATGCTGTCGACAGAAATTGTAAAACTGACGCTCGCAAACAATTATGATATTAAGATCAAGCATGATTCATTCCAGTCGATTTGCTGTTTTAGACATTCATGAATAAATATCCCCCCTCGGAGCTAGGCCAGTGATTATGTGAAGTACTGTGAAGTACTGTGAAGTGCCCATCTACGCATTCATAATTACGGCCATGTCGGAACATCATTAACTCAGGAGACATGTTTGGAGTGTTTCTGCTGAGACACCTGTTGACTCTGTCATAACACAGGTCACCCAGATGGATGGGACCGCGTGGGGACACCGTCCTGAATAGCAACCTAGCTGTGGCCCCACTTGAAGGTACACGACACGAAGGTACACGACACTGTCACGGACATGCCAAGAGCAGGCCCTGTTGCTAAAGTCCAAGGTTCTACCCCGATAACATAACCAGACACTGGAGTTCTATATCAAAGTGTAAGTAATGCGTATTTGCCCTTGACAGCCACAACTTGAAGACAATCCATTCGATCCAAACCGCTGGTCTACCTTATGATAATGCCCAAACATTTGCCATCAATTTAATATTAGAAGCTTTGATGGAGACCCCTTAATCATAACCTTGCCGTGTCTGCGGCTGGTTTCGGTTATGAGTACGGGGCGAGGATCATATTTAGTCGGATTCTCGCGTCCACCGGCAATACCTGATCCTTTTCCATCCTGTACCCCGTCTTCGATTCTCCGTCATTTAATGTCGACGTGCGTACGCTGCACGTGCCAGATGCGCAAGGCCTTTGTTCCAAGTACAATACGTCGGGGCCTACCATTTAGTCCATATTTTCGGAATACAGACATTCACGGCATCCTGATCGAGATATGATCGGCGCGATCGGAGTCTCTCAAAGGACTATTTACTCAGATATCGTCTTTCATATTTGCATCCCACCACAAATTGCCCGTACCTACGGTCTATGCATTCCATGCTTAGGAAGGCGGCATGTTCCGCGGTCTGAAGAAATATCACTACAGGATAGCACAATATAGCACAAGTGCAGACAGATGTCAGGATAGGATAGCACAATAACACAATGGTGAAGATACGACCTTGACAGTTGTATACTCCCCAAGGAGTTGAGGAAGAAGCTGAGTGCACACACAACCACTGCGGGGTAATAATGATGGGC
>JAULBP010105005.1:0-18829 GCA_032355345.1 Lepetodrilus pustulosus | reverse complement strand
CAACATCCGTAGCGCTGAATGTTGCAGTAAACCTGCGAGCACCGGCTGGTACTGAAAGACCAAGGATGATAACTGTAGTGCCACTCTACAGACAGTGCATCCTATCAATATCGCGTCAGAAATATAATTTCTGCGAACATTGACACCAGGCCCCCGGGTGGCGGGATTTGAACTCGTTACCTTTCGCTCCGAAGTCCAACATTCTACCATTGCACTACATCCCGCCCCAGTAGGGTTAATGAAGGTATGATTACACGATAGTGAGATAGTTAATGGTCTGACCTCAGTGGGGTCAACATTCCATATATATCTCAATCTCAATCTCACTCAAATCATAATACCAATGAAATCATAATATAGATGGAATCTTGGCACTACTCATCCATATCTTTGATCTACCAAAATTCCAAAACTGGAAGAAAACTAAAAAGGAAATAATTCGATTGGTATGAAAACAATTCCTTTGAAATATATTTCGGTAAGCATATAATTCATAATGGTCAACCTTTTTTTCATGCTGATGCTAATCCTAAATAGCAATTTGCTTTGGGATTCTTTATATCACAAGCCATGGAATGGAACTGATTAATCATAGTAACTACCGGGTAACTGCTTTCACAAAACTCTCTTATCCACTAATTATAAGAGACCATATCGCTCTCTTTGCAGTGTACTAGCTATTGACAAAGAAAGTGCTATGGTCTCTTTCTTAGTGGATAAGAAAGCTTTGTGAAAGGGTACCGTGTATGGTATGGGGTCTCCAATATGAAGATGGTTATGGTAAGTACAACCTATAACCTACAGTAGACAACTAGACTAATGACAGACAGCACTCATGGGGAAAATCTCAACGTCTGTATCCATGTAATAATTACATCAATAACTCTTCCTGTGTTCCAATAGAAATGTATACCGGTACTATAATAATTAGATTTATTTATTCTATTTTATTTGTTGCTTTAATAAATTAATTTAACCCTTTTCACGCTGAATTATGCACTAACACAGCTGTTTAGGGCATCTCTGGTTGCCTGCAGCAGGGAGAGGGTTAAAGCTTCTTTCACTTAATATTCACTAATATATATTCGCTTGTCAGATTAGGGCAGGGGGAACCCGCAACATCCGTAGATCTGAATGTTGCAGAAAACCTGCGAGCACCGGCTGGTACAGACAGACCAAGGATGATCTGTATTGACGCAGTATAGTACAGACAGCGAATCATATCATGGTTACGTCAGAAAGGTAACTTTTGCAAACATTGATGCCGGGACATGACTTGAACCAGAGGCCGTGGACATGACTTGAACCAGAGCGGGACATGACTTGAACCAGAGCGGGACATGACTTGAACTAGAGGCCGTGGGCTCCAAAGTCCAAACATTCTACCATTGCGCTACCACCCACATGCTATGCTAATTGAAAAGGACACTGATCTTCCTTCAAAAGAACCATCTGGGACAAAGATTTCCAATAGTAATGAATCTTTGGTCAATTGGCTCCAGCATAAAAATAGCTACATATTTGCTATGGTACACATCTACAAGATGTATGTCATGTATACACGTAATAATTACATACATAACTCTTTCTTTCTTCCTTTCTGTCTGTATGTTTCCACACAAATGTCAGCTATGATAATTGACAAGGGCAGTGGTCTTCCTTCAAAGGAACCATCTTGGACAAAGTGTTCTTGTAGTTACAGTAACCTCAGGAAATTGGCGATACTTCTCGGTGCAGGATGATTTATAATAGAAGACCGAGAGGGCCAATCATTGCAGAGGTTACCTCGAGAACTGAGGAAGCTAGGTGTTTATTGTAAAATGGATCATGAAGGTCTTAGTCAATACTTGCTCACTCTCTGGTAGGTCATCACAGCATGTACAAAGGAACAGTAACAGAAACCTGTCATTTATAATTATTTGCTTTGACCACAATGCTTTGTTGAAATTTAATTAAATTTGATGGATAGAACTTAAACAGGAAGCCATCTAGAATTCAATGTTGGTTCAAGAGTTTTAAAAAAGACAATGACGTATAAAATCAGATCCATCTAAATATTGAACAGTCTTAGAATAGGAACATTTGAAACATGTGAATAAAGAACAAACCAATTAAATTACAATTTGTAAAAAAACATATAAAATAGTTTTGAGGTCTTCTCTGGAAACAAACCATTCCAAGTGTATTCATTGAATCAAAGTCTATTTTGATGGATAAGGGCAAAGTGGAAGAAAGAAAAAATAAATCCACAATATGACAAGGAATATCTCAATCTGCAGACAAATCAACAGACCATGATTCCGCTGTCAGCAAGCTTAAGGATTTCTACAAGGAAATTAAATAATTATTTATAAGCAGAACAACATGGAATATAATCATCTTAGTGCTACTACACTGTGGACATTGTTGTTACATATTCTACTTCCATGCAGATCACCAGTCAACATACAAAGACACACCTCTCCATCCTATGACATTTGGTTACTTAACTGTCAATGGTTTTCTTCCCTAAGCTCTCTTTCTGAGAGCATCATGAATATATAATCCAACAACCAGTGGAATCCTGTGAACAAATTGTCAACAGCTTTCTTGTGTTACATGGTGTGATTGTTGGGCGATTGGTGTGATTGTTGGGCGATTGTGAATTGTGTAATCTGGGTGATAATGTGTGAATGATAATGCTTGACTAATATCATATCATACCTTACCTTACAATGTCATGCCATACTATACCATAGAAACATGATATATAATAATTCAGTTTCGTGAAGAAAATATCTAAAAAGAAATGGTACCTTAATGATTCATAATAATATATTTAATAATTAAATGTAAACGTAATCATAGATTACTGTACATCGTGAATTGCAGCTAAAAGGCAACTACTGGAAACTTTACTTGAATTAATTCTTTCATTATCCAAAGTAATCTTTAACAGCTTTTGTGTAGCCTTCACTGGTCTTCGTGTTTGGAAATTTAGTAGGCGGTTTATAAAACGTAGGAAGAGGACATTTTCAGCTCGGACTGATTTATTCTCAATTACTTGTCTGGAAAGGCCCACCGAGAGAGGCAAATGGTCATGCGTGGCAATATGAGGACTTTCAGGGCAAGATAAATTGAATTTTTATTGGTGCGATTTCCACATATTTGACATCAATACATCATCATTTGAACTGCTTTGAATAGCACGATGATGTGCCTTTAATATTCTGGCCTCCTCCGTAATGTTTCTACCCACTCGGATCCTCAGCCGAGTTAAAGCGCGACTGCACTCCATTCACTACCAGTTACCGCAGCCCGGAAGGTGGTAAGTGCGGCCACAATGCATAAAATATTAACACTCCGCGAGATCCAGTTGCCAGAGCTATTCTGTTTCCACGTCTACCGTTTCTTTGATGTCTGTGAAACATGGCTATTTATTAGCGATATCTATATATAATAGCAGCTCTCGTGGCACCGGAAGAAAACATGCACAACACATGGGGCAGAGGAAAACTCTTTGAGAATAGTTCCTGGGCGTGATGAAGTAGATTGAATTGCTCTTGAGGGAAATTTTCAATAATGTGCCTTCGGAGATGAAAATAAATGTTTGTTATATTTTTAACTGGATAACAAAGGAGTCCTAGATGACATCATCTCCTGGATAAGTTTCTCACTTGGTATTGTAATCAAGACTTCAGGTAGAGGTAGAACTTGTGTCACAGTTGTGCATGTCCGAGATTGCACTTCAAAATCTTGGAAATAGATCATCATAAATTCTAAAGGTCAGCGTTGAGTAAAGTTATTTTACATTCATGAAACTGTGGCCTATTACGTACAAAATGACCAAGGTATCAATTTATTAAGTTAATGTTTATTGAAAATGGTAACCAATACACCTGTGTATAATGAATAATATTTGAATGTTTATGTTTCATCTACAAAGTTATCTCTGTTCATTTTTTTATTTTTTTTTCCCGCCACTACAAATACAAATATTGATCAGTTCCACATTCTGATCATAAAGAACATGGACATCACCATAATCTGTTCTTTAATAGTGCAGTGCAATTTGATTTCTTTTCTCCACAGTTTTGCAATTTGATTAAGAATTCAAAATCTATGGAGAAATATACAAAACACTGTTATACCCTTGACCAAGACCAGTCAATACCAATGGTTTGTGTGCCTAATGTCCGTGCGTCATCAAACAAGGACAGATTCTATTCCGAAGGATATGTTTCAACTTAGACACATTTCCAACACAGGGGACCAGACATTGTAATCTAGTGTAATAGATTCTGGACAGATTGAGGCAAGTTTGTGGTATTTCAACCATTCCCAGTCCTACAACTAGATTACATTGTAATCCAAGATACAGGATTTCCCTGCACAGACGTGGAAGGCATTACTTGTTTGTGTTCATTTCCCCTCCTATCTCTCTCCTATCTCTCAAGTATCTCTAGTATCTGCTGTCCAGCTTTAGTGATTCAGAAGGTGTAGGATTTAACAGGTGGACAAGCCATTTGATCCAAACTGTCAACATTTACATTAAGGAGAAACAAATTATGTTTTTAAATACAATACTTTGATGTATTTTATTTAATTATAATTCTTGTCAGGGAGATGGTTAAATCGACAAATGTTTCTATACTGCCCAAATTCAGAGGTTTTTCTATTTTCATAATGCCCATAAAGACCAAAGGGACTGCATTATCTGATTTATTTACCAGAAACTGTACAAATTAATATTAATATATGATTGGTGATGTGAGTGAAATGAAAATAACTATGATTTACTGTCCCAAATGAAGCAATTTGTTTCCAATATAGTAAAGGCAAATAATGCAAAATGTCATAGCAAACATTAATTCAGCAGAAATATAGACTACATCCACTTTTTCGAATTTCAATTATTTGGTAAACTTCACCTCTTGATTAATGTAAAGGACATTTACAAATATATATCATAGTATGTTTTATACATTCAACTACAGTTTAGGACATATGTTATTATGGTGTATGGTAGCATTTGTCGTGACTATTGATAGTCATCATTAATGACACTATATTACAGGTCATTCTCTGGCTTTTCTTTGACAAAGATTATTGCAATTTAGTGACCTTGACATTAAGAATGGGTAATTTTTACAACCACACACACCTTTACAACCTTCTCCTGACCATCTGAAGAGCATTGCAAACAGTGTACAACAGCAGTTAAACAATAAATAATCTTGTAATCAAGCAATACTCACATCACATAGAGGTGTCACAATTGCTTGTCAATGTCTTCTTCTATTGTTTACTCCATACTGAAAACAATACAACAATAATAAATGACAAACCAGAAGAAAAAACAACCCATAAATGCGTAAATTTTCTGTTCCTGGTGTGCTATGAACAAGCACCTTCTTTCGCCACTTGGTTTGATGGTCTAAATACGGATAAGTAGGAATCAGAGGAGATTGTTTGGTAAAGTGTCCAGGGATGAAGTCAGATTATCTGCACAGATCTCTGCTGGTCAATCTGGCACCGGCCACTCAGAAATGGTCAGTGATCTTCCCCTCTGATACCCTCAAGTTCAGGCCAATCACTTTAATTGTCCACTAGAATTACTGGTAAAAGCAGAACATAATACTTCTTTACTGCAGAACATCTTTATCCTTTCACGAAGCTCTCTTATCCACAAAGAGACCATAGCACTCTTTTCACAGTGCCTCAGCTATCAGCAAAGAGAGCGCTATGGTGTCTTAGTGGATAAGAAAGCTTCGTGAAAGGCTACCCAGGTAAATTGTGATGCCGGATATATTGGACAACTGATATATTGTCTGGCAATAATTACTTGTAAGTAAATCAGAACAGAGAATACTTCTTTACTGCAGAACAGGTAGACTGTGATGACAACTATCTTGGACAACTGATATATTGTCTGGCTATAACTACTGGTAAGTAAATCAGAATGTTCAGAACATTTCTTTACTGTAGACCAGGGGCGTGTTCAATCTGACCAACCGCTTAGTTAAACTGGTTCCCTGTCCAAGGTATGCTTCATACAACTCCTAAGACAGTGGCTAGTTTAGTAAGCTTACAATCCTACCCAGATTGAACACACCCTAGGTAGTGTGTGATGAAGACCAGTGATAGAAACTTACCTTAAAACTTACTGGCCCGAATAATGATACAAATAACAAACATTTACAAAAATCATGAATTTCTACTGGTCCTTATATACCTTTACCAGCGGGCCAGCAATTATTTTGAACACGGATGAAGAGTATCCTGGACAACTAATATTGCTGTTTTCTCTACATTCCTTCGTACAATACATTAAAGCCCACCTCACCCGTTGATGGCAATTACCAGGAAAACATGATGAAGGATGTAATCAGACAGGACCCAATGGAACATGATAGACAAGCACCAGGCACCAGTAGTAATCTACTCTCGGATGTTTGTTTTCATTGCATATGGAATGCAACTACGATAAGAAGGAGAAGTGTATAGGTACTGCATATGTTTGGATGCTATAAACATCATTATTGTTTGTTTTGATGTGATTACAAGTATTCCTGGAAGGAAAACTAGTTGTCTGAAAGCATTACTCATACTCAACTACTTAGAAGAGGAAATTAGTGTTAATATGTTATTCTTTATCTCCATACACCGCCAACATTATCCTAATGCACGTCCACATGGGGACCATCTCAGACCTTCATGAAATGTCAAAATTGTATTCACTGTTTACCGGAATTGTTAATTGCTGACAAAGTAATAATCACAAATTATCACGTATACCATCCTGTTTATGTAATGTAGCATAAAACAGATATAAAAACAGCATGACATCTGTTTAAAAAGGCATATGATTGATTAGAATGGCCCCCCCTCCCTGACTGCACTCTTTCAGTAGAAACTAGAAGCCAAGACTCGATGATGACTTCTGCCATTCAGTGTCATCTCACTGGAAACTCCTTTGCATTAGTCAACAGATCCTTCTCTGGAAGCACCATAATAGATGGATCACAGACAAACCAATGAAATCAGTGGGCCAATTTGTGTCAACCAATGAAATAACTGTCTGGTAGAATATGCCTTCAATGAGTAATAAACTAGTCCCTGAAGTGGTCTGGATGCTTCATCATTTCAGCAACGACATTGTGAAGAAGGCTCATCAATTCAGCGTTAGTAATATATTGTCCATCAAATAGCGGCTCCTGCACAGATGTAAAAGCTCTCAAGCTAATACGAATATTATTTTATGAATATGGTACTACTTTGGAGCTCAATGTCTCCATGACATTAAATACATGGCCTGATCTATGTGACATCAGCACATCATGACATTGACACATGACCCTATATCCATGCCATTAGCACATGACCCTATATGACATCAGAACATCATGGCATTAGCACATGACCCTATATCCATGCCATTAGCACATGACATCAGAACATCATGACATTAGTACATTACCCTATAGATTCTGTACCTGTATCAATGTCATTAGAACATGACCCTATATGACATCAGAACATCATGACATAAGCACATGATCCAATAGACTATGTATCATGCCATTAGGACATCATGACATCAACAGAGTACATGCCACAGGTTTTCGGTACTTAGTTTTCTGACATTAAACAATTAATGTTACAAATCTGCTTTCAACTAAAATAGCTAAATGTGAGAAAGAACACCACATGGAAATATATAAGTATATTAATTTCAACACACTAATTTAATGGAGACATATATATATCATACTTTACCTGTAACAGGAAGTCTAATTCTCTTCAGATGACAAATTTGGTTTGCATTTTAGATAATATGTTATCCTCTTTAGTTGAAAAAGTCGACTTTCTTATACACTGTAGTTGATAGTCTGATTGTCTTCAGATGACAAAGTCCAACTCCCTTAATTTAGATCACAACACATCATTAGATGACAAAGTCTGATTATCTGTCTTCCATCTGACATTAGCACATGACCCTATATGACATCAGAACATCATGACATTAGTACATGATCCAATAGGCTCTGTACCATGACATTTGGACATCATGACATTAACATGGTTTACTGTATCAGTTTTATATCACAGATTACCTGTCTTCCAATAGTCTGTGTCATAGACCCTGTTCTCAATCAAATAATCCTATTACAAATATTTCCCATGGACAAAAGCAAGTCTAGATTTTCTGGGGAAGGGAGGTTAAAGAATTTCAGAGGCTCCTTTCAAATTAATATTATACCCATCAGTAGAATTTATTTTAAATAATTTTCTTTCATCCTTTGAGACTATTAATAGTCTAGTCTTTCATTATGTGACTGTCTTAAGATGACGAAATCTGATTGCCTTTGTTGGAAGTAAAACCAAAGGGTTAAATCTGCTGTATCATGTGTATGTCTACCATATTACCTGCCTTGTAATAACAATAACCGTTCTCCAGATATGCCAATTGCTGGCGTTGGGGGAAATGGGGGAAGTGGTATTTGGTGTAATGTAATCATAATGAAGTCAGAAGGAAGCGAAGAGGAAAGAGGTTTATCTGGCAGACCAGAGACCCTTAACTGAACTCAGGAGTAAAGGTGGATACCTTCCAGTCGTAGGGGACGACTTGGGAGAGAAGTCTTCAGATTGATTAGAACGAACTCTGCGACATATTTGGTAGAAGATATTGACTGCTGCTGGATGGCTCTAATTAGTGTTGGTGAAATCGTATTTAATTGGAGAAGTGTATTTGAAAAGTGCATTGTATTATCAAAGTGATCTTCACAGAATGTACGGTATGTGACAGATATACACACCAGGTTTACACTCAAAATTGGGAGCAATATTAATCATAAACACTTTCAATAATTACAGGCAGAGATTAATTGTGATTGGCACTAGATTGCAGGCTGAATGGTAGTTATTCCATGTAATATTAGAAGAGATGCACTTATAACATTTTTAGGATATCCTTGCTGTATAATATAATATACAAACAGTGAAGATATAATGAATATACCATGGGGTGGTTGGGTAACAAATAAGATCATGTTGAAATACTGATTAGACATTGAAGAGATCATGGTTAGACAGTTATGCGATAGGGATTAGATAGTGATGAGATCACGATTAGACAGTTATGAGATAGGGATTAAATATTAATGAGATCATAGTTAGACAGTTATGCGATAGGGATTAGACATTGATGTAGTGGTGATTAATGATTATACAGTGAAAAGCCGATACTGCTGTTCTAAAACTAGTCAAGTGTGACCTTTATCAGAAAACCAGCTATTTTTGACAGTTGATCAGAAATAGGAAAACATCTGCTCTGTCAACAGTGAATTATCACTTGGATTAAATAGAATTTTAGCACGTTCTGTAGTTCTTAACTGTTATTTAAGAGAACTTATATTGGATCAGAACAGAACAGAGTTTATTCTCATAAAGAAGATCACACCATGTGATACTATTAGAAAACAAGGTAAGAAATAAAATTTGGAACAATATAACATTCACATAACAAGAACTCCCTTTTTATATGTTAACCCTCTCCATGCTGAAGGCAACTGGAGATGCCCTAAAGAGCTGTTTGTACCCAATCCAGCAGGGAGAGGGTTAAAGCGATTACATAATTGCCATGTTCTTATCACGATTCTCATTTTGTTCTCACAAGAGAAACGAGTTATTTATATCACAGAATCATGACTTATTCTGCACCTTAGTGTTAAAGCTGTATCATGGTTATCAAGAAGCTGGATTAGAAAGCATCCAGACTCTAGAATCAACACTGTACATTGATGTTCGCCAAACAGGAGTGCCTTAATCAGATTCTCAATCTTGCGATAATTACACGGTTTGTTAACAGGCAGGATCATTTATGTTGCGTTGTTCATTGAACAACCCTCAATCTCCATCTCGCAGTGCGGTGGCTCTCAGTGAGAATCAGAACAAAAGCTATATCTGTTAAAAACCATGTTATGCTGAGGGAAGTTACGTCTGTTTTTAAGGAAGCATGCTAACATTGAGGTGTCTCCTAAGAGACAAATGTCCAGGCTAACATTGAGGTGTCTCCTAAGAGACACATGTCCAGGCTAACATTGAGGTGTCTCCTAAGAGACAAATGTCCAGGCTAACATTGATGTGTCTCCTAAGAGACAAACGTCCAGGAATTGGAAGAATTCTTACATGGTCTACAATTATCTGATAAAAAGCATCATAAAATTGTGACAAGAGCATGGTGTTTGTATTATGACACGTATTTCTGTTACGGTTTAATTAACCATCTTCCTGCCAGAGGCAATCTGAGATGCCCTGGCCTATTAATTAATCTGCAATTATGATTAGTCCATGGGGGATGTACATTAGTACACATACATGAATCTATCTGTGAATGTTTGAATATTTCTTTTTCTTCTTCTGGAGGATCAGACTTGCTATATCTAAAAATAGTATATTTTTATTTGAATTTATATCTGCTTTCAAGATTATTTCACTTATATGGCAGCTTGTCCGTTTAGTGCAGGAGGAAACCTGCAACATCTATAGCGCTGAATGCTGCAGTAAAACTGCGAAAACCAGGTGGTACTGACAGACCAAGGATGATAACTAGTAGTGCCACGCTACAGACATTAATATAACATTATCTCTGTTACACATCTACGGTATGTAATGTTACAGGAGATTAAGTAACCTAAGAACACTTAGGGAGACTAGTTTAATTTTGATCTCAGTTGTCGCCATTTAAAATTCCATAATTTTACCTTGAAATTCCCAATTATTCCAAACATTTTCAAGATGGCTGTCTATCCAATCGAACACAAGAATGCTATTCAGTAGACTTGCAATAAATGTCATGAGGATTTTCCTTGACATTTACCAGATATTGAGGTCAATATCGGAATTGCCAGCTTTACCGTTAACTTGAAAATCGAGTCTAAATCTCTCAGTTTTACATTTCCAGAGCTACAGATACCATGTGCAGTAATATTTAAAATATACGTATATAAAAATACACACTTCACAGAATAATTCTGATAAATTCAAAACCTTTCCTTGGAGAATCAATAATTAATCAGTTGGAGCATATACTATTGAGGTTAATGTGTCATATGTATTCCCTACTTAACAGCTGCTAACCACAGATTATACCATCATTGCTCTTTTCCATCCACATTTAGCTTGCTTCTTCCAGATACTTTATGGAGTAAACCTAATGTGTAACATATATCAGGACTACTTCTAGTACCATTGGCAGGAAAAGAAACATAAAAAGCTAGAAAAACCAAGTTTTAAAAATGACAAAATAGGCTTAAATTACTACCAGGTAGGAAGAATTTAAGCCATGTAAGAAAAAATAGCAACTTAATATGATGTACAGATCAACTCCCTGTGAAAAAGCATGTTATTGTAAACAAAGTGATGGTCACTGATAGGAACGGTTAGACATGTGCCAAGCACACATGCTGAAGTTGTAGGATAAATGAACACAACCACCCACATGATCAAGGTATGTTAACACGGCAGCACACAGCACCACATGGCACCGCACGGCTCCGCTCTGTCCGCCCACTGATGCTCACTCGCTCCATTGCTTCTAGGACAAGTCGACCAGGAACGCGAGCAGTGTACACAAACAAACTGGATACGTTTGTAGGTGTACGGAGATTCCAAGCTTACCGTCAGACAACACAAGCCTGGGTCATTTTTCGACTCCAGGTGTTTGTTGATGAAAGCACTCTAGAATTCAGGGATTTCGTACAAATATTTGTCAGTTTGACAAAGCATACAGAAGATAAAACGCAATATGGTTCAACCGTTCCTTGAAATAATTAGCATCATGATCGGTTCCTGCGGTTACTACAGGAATTTGAGTGGCGTCGTGTATTGTATTGCACAAAGCTATAGAAATGAAGCTTGGTTGTTTGTTATAGAATATTCTGAGAGTAAAGATCAGCAGGGACTCCAATGCTTTACACAATGATAAAGTGAGAACATCACGTACTCACCATCGGTTCCATATCTCACGCTGATTCACTGCCAGTCCCAGTGACATTTGTCCATTGTCGTGGTATTAATTATTGTCTTCCTACGATTGCCACTCAAGAGGTGATGCTAATTCTATACACAGCATTTCATAGTAAATGATGGCTTTATGTGAACCAGTATAGCCTTGCTACCATTGGGTATATCAATAAGTATACCAATATATCAATACATGTATATCAATTTCCACGATTCATGTAGGAAAATAAAAATAACATATATATATATATAATTTGATTTACACACATTTTAGGTAATATAAATATCAATTTTAGGTGATATAAATATCAAAGATGTCTTAGTGCAAATATTTAATTAACCTATGAAATTAAAGATCAATATACTGTAATTATGGATCAAAATTAAACAATCTGATTGCACAGTGATTCACTGACTGGGGTAATAATGTGAATGCCAATGAGCAGTGATGGCTGCAAATTAGGCGCTAAAATCATTATTATTCATTGTAAAGTTTTCCATGCAAGACTCAGTAAAGTACCTTTGAACATACTTAGTATGGAAAGGGTGCTACATAAATATGGCATAATAATAAAAATAATAACACTTTTTTCAAAACTTTCCTAATGCTGATAATCTTTTGAGATGGAAGACTCTAATATACATTAATAATTCAATCACTTAATTTTCAATACCGATTCAACAACTACATTCTAGTATTAGAAGTTAATTAAAAACAGCCATATGTTCTAAAGATAGTAAACATATGTTCAAGGAAAGATGGCTCATTCCAAATATTGCTGCTTCAGTCACGTTCTCGTACATCACAGGACATAAAACCTGGCTTTATGTGTTCCTAGAATGCTATACATGCATCACAGACATAATTCCCATAACCACTGGCACATGCCTCTTTAATGTAAATCTGATAGCATATTCCCCACATAGCAAAACTTCCGTTGTGGCAGCCAAATCCCAATTGTCAGAATCTCATAAACGGAACTGGCGAAATCCATAGCCTGTACGTAATGTTCCTTATTGACTTTTCTGGCTAAGTAGAGTCAATTTAGTCTTTTTGCCATCTCATAACTAATCATTAGGGTATACAAGTATCGTGCATCATATTTGGCTTCGACTTCATGCTAGGGTGGCCTTTAATTGTCTTGGATGGGAATTCGATGGCTTGTACCTCACCAACAGTGAAAGGTAGCAGATAAATAATACATTGACTCCAGATCCTGTTAGCTTTATGGCAGATCTCTAACACAATAGTGTGCAATAATTACCATATGGATGGTTGTTGTGGGATCAAGTCAGAATACCATTTAGCAATTCCAATGGATCCAGATGTAAACCAATTCTTTTTTTCCTCTCTATCTCCATAGTTCCCCTTTCCTTCCCTCCCCTTCTTACCTCCTCTCCCCCTTGCCCTCCCCTCCCTCCCCTTCTCTCTCTCTCTCTACCGGTATCTACCCATCCCCTCTCTATCTCCCTCCCCTCTGCCATGAGAGAGAGAGAGAGAGAGAGAGAGAGAGAGAGAGAGAGAGACATATTGATGAGATATTGCAGTTCATATACTAGTATATTGCATTGCACTCCATATATTCCATTTCACCTCACTCATCATAAATCAAAATGTGTACTAGCCATTTATGTACTGCAGTATATTGGCCTTTTAGGTACATCCATAGAATTAAATTATCATCAGCAGACACAAATTCAATATACATATTTTTATGCCACACACAATATTGAATATGGATTCACACAGAACAAGTTAAACCAGATAATCTCTATCAGGTGTTTCCATCTGTTGAGCAGGGATTTGACCAAAACAAAACGAAAATCAAAGAAGTATCAGAGCCTAACCCAGAACGTCAGCCATTGGCACCAACTGAGGACAACAGGAAGTATAGGACATAGCCTCAGAGTGCGAATCCATCGACTGCAATAACATCCCATATTTACCAATATAATAACCATTGGCGCCAGAGAAATTGAAATTGTATCTCAGCATCATAAGAAACAATAGCCGTTTAAAACCCCATGGGAACAAGTTCAGGGCACTATGTCCTGAAGCTCTTGGGTCTACTGAGAGGCCATAGTGGTCTTGTAGCGATCAGTGATACGATAGCGCTATCGTCCCTTAGTAAATATGAGCCCTTCATCCACTGAGAGGCCATAGTGGCCTTGTAGCGATCAGCGATACGATAGCACAATAGTCTCTTAGTATATAAGAACCCTTCATGAAAGTGTGCCCTGGTATCAGATTCTTGGAAGTTTTCAATAAACATGACAGATCTTGAGTCTTTATAAATCTTTTCCATCATAAAATCTGAGCAAAAGATGCATCAAGATTGCTTCTTCTATTACTAATCCCAGTGGTTTCCTGTTATGACTTTGATGGGTGAGTGAGTGAGTTATTATTTTAAGTCATAGTTTGTATCCTTTACTTGTATACGACTTTGATGGAGTAGAGGACTTAGTACATAATACAAATGAATCTCAAATCTGATTTAATATTATCATGGTGAATTTGAGATGATACAGATGTGACAAGAATGAAAACAAAAGAATGGTTAAAGCTAATAAAGATAAATCAGTGAAAACTGAGATAGATTGACAGAAGCACAGACAATGAACATTTGAAAGTTTGAGTTATTTTGTTATTTTATGGAAAACATCTCATCTAACCAATATAGAATTTTGTAATTAGCTGTCTTCCCCCTTCCTCTAGACTATTAACTGCCTTTCCCCAGCCTGAGACTGAATAAACAAAAGCTGTTATCTACTTTTTTAATGTGTTCATTGTTCTTTTAGTTCATGACTTAGAAGTAAATGATTTTGAGATGAGTGGTTTGGTTTTCGATCAGAAAGTTCTATTGTTGGGAACAAGTTGGGGTCTTTCTGGGGTATAAGCCCATTCCCCTATTAATGACATTTGAATTAGTCTGACCCCCTGGGCTTATACCCCATGATATAAGGTATGGTATTTGGAGTTTCCAGAAAAGTGTAATAACACACTTGAGGAGTTAAACATCAAATACTGGTGATTTTGATGGAAACATTCCTTGACATATTTAGTATGTTAGAAGTCAAGATCTGAGGTTGCACTACCAACAACAAAAACAACAACAACAGATCAGGGGCCATGTTCCTGAATACATAACAACATCATTAAGCTTTTGTGGATGAAAACTTGATGATCCCGAAAGAGTCCAATTTTACTCCACATAGGCATACTGTAATGATGTTGTTATCCTATACAATAGCTTCTGAAACGTGACCCCTGGGATCTCTTATAGGAACGGCACAACTCCAACTGTAGCCAGACCAGACTGCACCATTGCTACAGGGTTGACGTTGATGAAGGTTACTTTAGAGGTCGGCCATCTTGGACAGGAAGGACAGGGAGTTAATGACCTCGAGAACTGTGTTAATTCATGGGTCTTGATCTCCTGTATTAACCTGTATTGACCTCCTGTATTGATCTGAATACAAGCATAGAGGTCGGTTAGTGGACGCAGACCACTTATCAGAATACCTGCTGTCATTACTAACATACCTGCTAATTGTACGACTTTCTGAATATGTATGAAGCATGTTTTCCCGCAAAGTGGAATTTCTCTGTGGAATATTGTCTGACAGTTGTATACTCCAACATATGCAAAATGCCAGACAGCTGGGTTCTACTCCACAAAGTGATGATAGCGCTACCAGGGTCATCAATTCGTTGTGCATCAGTGGCGGGTCAGAATCTCGTAGTGCTATGGCTGTTCTGTGCAATAGGTAGGCTGATGGTTACATGGCCTACATTCTAGAGTCTGTTATCTGACATGGAGCTGGTAGATGATAGTAAAACATGGGGGGTAAACTGCATGAAAAGTGTTAGTACTGTAAACAAATACACTATGATTGAAAGCTTGACTCACATATGCCATATTAGCATGTACATATACCACACATTCAATCGTACACATGTACACACAGACACATATATGCACATGCACACATGCATGCATACACAAACAATGTGCACACACACACACACACACACACACACACACACACACACAGACACACACAAACATACATCAGGTACTTGGAGAAGGTCATTATGTTGATGTAATGTTTCGTGTTAATTATTATTTTTTATTTATTTATTTATGGGTTCTAGATATATGTGTAGGAATAATAGATGCATTTTGAAGTAAATAACATTAAAATAGGAATTCAGCGATGACATATCAATAATAGAAGGTGTATCACATCGGCCAGCTGGAAATTCACACCACCTCCACTTCGATAGTTACATTCTTAATATGCATTAATAGTTCTACATTCATTACTACAGCGAACATGCACAGTAATGATTTCCCGACAGGCTCGTGCATTCAAATGATCACGCCACTGCACCAATTTGAGAATATTTGATGATAAATTCGGAAACAAGGCGATTTTTCCTACATAAAAGTATGTGTACTACGTAAGACAGACGAGTTACTTCCCTGTTGCCGATCGCTAAAAAGAAATACATGCGGCGGGTCCCAGAGTCCCAGAGTACCCGGATGGCCGGTGCCTTCTGCAATTAATTTTGGCGAAGGTGCGTGGCATCTAATTGTGTAGTCATGTTTTCCAAATTAACAAAAGCATTGCAATAAAACATCATCAGATGGCAGGTACACGACATGTCAACTGAATCTCACAGTTTAGGTGCAACGCATCTTCACCAGAATAATAATAATAATATATAATAAGTAATCTATTTATATAGCGCCGAGTTCCAGCTAGGCTGCTCACAGGCGCATCATATTATTACCCCGGTCAATGGATGTGTGTGCACTCAAATCCTTTTCAACTCCCTGGACAGTACACAACCCATAGTTATGTATCTCCATTTCGCAGAAATATGATCAAACACTCCGGGACGCGTACACCGGATTTCGTATTTTAAGAAAATAAAGTGTATCATTATATACTTCGCATTCTGCTCGTTTATTTACATATATGCAGTTACCAGTTACCTAGATATTACAGAAATACGTAGATTCATTAATAAGAAGATAGCTGCGCATCAAACATTTTGGGATAATATTATATATAAATACAATATGGGCAAAAAGATTCAATTTGCACGTGCTGATGCTCTTCTTCACATTTCCATGAATTATTGACCGAGATTATCTACGAAATAGGGGTGTCAATGAATTTCATGACCCTTGTTGGAAAATATCGGAAAAATGTCGGAAAGATGTTGGAGAAATGTGTCCAGTGAACACAGACCTATATTTTGTAGGGACAAACATGATTTTATGTATACTAAATGAATGCATTTTGTACTACACAATAGAAGTTAGTCCAAAACGAGCGTTATTATATAATATTGTATGCCTTTACTACCTCGATATTCGAGTATTATCAGCAATGCCATACTTTCAACGGAAAGAAGTACTTTGTATTTGCTTCTGCCATATAGTGAACGGTTATTTCTTCCTTGATAATACATATATTGCAAGTGCCAATTCCGTACATTATTATGCAGATATTGGTATGTTGATTCCAACATTTGATACACCTTCCGTGTGTGTTTATCATGTCAGGGACAACGATGGGCGGCTATGACGTGAAGAAGTTCGAGATGCTCTCTCCAGGAACGACCTCTGTTCAGTTCGACATGACTGACCTCCTGACAACTCCCAGTTTAAAGGTGTTCACCACAGTCCGCTGCTTCAACAACCTGGGGCTGATGGCCGCTGCTACCACGGACGGGGTCACAGTGGTCAGAGTGGACGCCCCACCCACTTTGGATGGAATCCGGATCGTTGAAGACACGGCGTCGTATTACCGCGTCAAGGACACTTGTCATAAGGACAAGAACGTTCGACTGACTTGGACCAGAGCTGAGCTGCAATCTACTTTAGTAAGCAGGAAGTTAATTTCAGTATTATATTGTTCGCTCGAAAATCTCAAAATTCCAAACTTTCTGTCGTCAAGCATTTGTCAAGGATCTAACCTGTTTATTCAGCATTTCAATATTATCTAGTTGTAAGAAAAACAAGTAAAACGTGTCCTACTTGGATTCTGGAGGGTTCGCTGGAACATATCCCAATTCCAAACTTTCGATCATCAGACCTTGGTCATGGAACTTAGCTTTTTTTTGTTCAGCATTTCCATATTACCCGGTTATAAGAAAACATGCCAAGTGTATCCTAGGATTCTGGACAGATCCTTACAGTGATTTCCCATATTTGTTGCTGTGATAGGAATGGTGACATTTAAAATGCTGTATCTACCACACGGGCCTGTATATGTGGAGGTTCACTGATGTTCAATATATTCTGTGGCAGGTGTTCCTTAAGGACGAGGTGAAGTTGCGCGGGGCACAGATCTCCAACTGGTACACTCATGCCACACTCACTAACCTTGAGCTGAAGAACACAACGTCCTATACTGTGAAGATGTCACCTGAACTAATTACTGTCGTAGGACCTGCAAAGTTTCTCAACTTCACCTACCAAGGGAAACCTCCACGATTATCAAGTACGCGCCAGCCGTCATATGCATGTGTATAATTTGGTCACAAGATAATTACGTACTCAATTAAATAAGATACATGACGTTCCTTTCATCACAGTACACTGTCTGGAGTACTCTGGACACACACTTTTGTCAATGGAACGGCTCGCACACGAGACAAGTGTGCGGGCTGTACTCGCCAGCGAGGTGGTGCAGGCCGCACACTGCGCACAGTACTACGTTACACACCTAAGGGCACTCTTTGCCGCCATTGTGCTTCCCCAAGACAGTGCGCGAGTCGTTCCCTTCACTAGTTAAAGTGTACTTG
>JAULBP010104994.1:0-10533 GCA_032355345.1 Lepetodrilus pustulosus | reverse complement strand
GTTATATAATCTCCGCTTTCATGTGAACTTCAAATGTACATGGGCCTGAGGCCTCCTTACATGAAATAAACTATTATATTGTTTAATTTTTTTATTTTAAATTATAAATGCATATTTTCACTATTTCACTATTTCACAAATATCTCATAAAGTAAATACACCAAGAGAGCATGACATTCTGATAGCCATCAGTGAAAAAAGATAGCAATGGTCTCGGGGGGAAGAAGCTGCATTCGGAATGCTAGATCTGACCTTTGCCATCCTCGTATCTGGTGGTCAGTCCCCCACCATTAGTACACTCTACAGTCACGTAGTAGGTGGAGTTGTCTTTAAGTGTCAGCCCGGTCTTGGTTCCACTCGGATTCTCTCCTGTAGACGCTATTTTGGCCACGTCGTCAGCACCTTTGCTGGTTCCTATGAACCACTTATACTCCTGTGAACAGTACATGTACGATCTATTGATATTAGGACTCGCGCATGTACAATCTATTGATATTAGGACTCACACATGTACAATCTATTGATATTAGGACACATGCATATACAATCTATTGATATTAGGACACACGCATGTACAATCTATTGATATTACGACACACGCATGTACAATCTATTGATATTAGGTCTCACACATGTACAATCTATTGATATTAGGACTCACGCATGTACAATCTATTGATATTAGGTCTCACACATGTATGACCTATTGATTTTAGGACTCACGCATGTACAATCTATTGATATTAGGTCTCACACATGTACAATCTATTGATATTAGGACTCACGCATGTATGACCTATTGATTATAGGACTCACGCATGTACAATCTATTGATATTAGGACTCACGCATGTACAATCTATTGATATTGGGACTCACACATGTACAATCTATTGATATTAGGACACACGCATGTACAATTTATTGATATTAGGACTCACGCATGTACAATCTATTGATGTTAGGATTTATGCATGTACAATCTATTGATATTATGACTCACACATGTACAATCTATTGATGTTAGGATTTATGCATGTACAATCTATTGATATTAAAGACTCACGCATGTACAACCTAGTGATTTTAGGACTCACACATGTACAATCTATTGATATTATGACTCACACATGTATAATTTATTTTTAATTTATTTTTGTAATGGGGTTTAAGGTCGCTTTCTAGAATCTTTCACTAACATCACGACTTGTCAGTTTAGGGCAGGAGGAAACACACAATATCCATAGTGCTGAATGTTGCAGTAAACCTGCGAGCACCGGCTGGTACTGACAAACCAAGGATGATAACTGTAGTGCCACTCTACAGACAGTGCATCCTATCAATATCTCGTCAGAAATGTAACTTCTGTGAACGTTGACGACGGGTCCCCGGGGGGTGGGATTTGAACAATGTGTGTGTGTGTGTGTGTGTCTGTGTGTGTGTGTGTGTGCGTGTGTGTGTGTGCGTGTGTGTTTATATGTATTTTAATATACACTGAACAGGCAACTGAGGTTCTTCATAAGATGTACAAGAGCTTGATTAAGAGGTTGCATCGGTCTTTACCGATTTTCACCTTATACATATACAATTGTCTCATATTTTTAATCAAAATACACCTAAATTACATATATTGAGTTATTTTGAACATAGGCCATCTACTCGAGGCCAGGACTGGTCAATTAAGGAAGACCCGAGGACACTTGCTCAGACTCAAGGTCTCCCAATGAAGACTACACTCTAATAATCAATCGAAACACCAGACTTCAACTTCTGTGGGATCATGTCAGTTATAACAAATATAATTTCTAATATTCGTCTGGGACAGAGTCTATTATTGGAAAGTCTGCTGCAAATAAGATTGGTTCTGGAAATGTCAAATTACAGCATTTTTTCATCCATCTACCAAGTCCTATCATGACACTGAAAAATCTTACTTGATACTTTTTAGATACTTGGGTCATGTTACAATCCTCAAGTACCAAAGTCAACAATGTTTGCTCTATTTATCGTTTATTTAGAAGAGCTGTGTAAGGATTTACATCCTGTCTGAAGACTTCGCTCAGCATGGCATCATTGGCTAGTAAGTGAACAGCAGGACAAAACCTGCCACACCAGTAGCACACAGTTTGCAGTACCTATGCTGAGAGCACCCGGCGATACTGATGAACTGATGACAACTGCACTGCAACAGTATAGACAGCACATCCTGTCATGATCGTATATCAGAAAGGTAACGTCCATGAACATTGATACATGGTCCATGAATGCCAACTAAGTACCATTAGCTCATGTCCAATGATCTACTATATGCAGCGGTTAATACTAACATTTTGGAGCACTAGTCCTGATAATGATAACATATAGTAAAAGCATAATAAATCCCAAATTTCTACTAGTCCTTAGGATACCTTTAGCATTGAGCATTTTGGCTTTGGCTACAGGACTAGTGCTAGTATTAATCCCTGAATACAAGATAAGAGAGAATGTGTTGTGTGGGTTATACATTAACAACATATATCACTTAATGTAAGCAATACAACTAGCAATACACCCAGCAATACACCTAGCAATACACCCAGCAATACACCAAGCAATACATCCAGCAATACACCCAGCAATACACCTAGCAATACACCCACCAATACAGTGATACACACACCAACTTGGTCACCATGCAATACATCCACAAATATCCTGACAAATACACCCACCAATAAATAAATCCATCCACCAACACACACACACACACAATTCTACCAACACACCCAACAAATATGAACACACCATGGACCATATGTAGACTAATACACCCACCAATACGCCCACTGATACGCCCACCATTACACCCACCCACCGATACACCCACCGATACACCCACCAATACACCCACTGATACACCCACCAATACACCCGTATAGGCGCATACACATCACCTGATTCAGCGTATATGACCAGGACGTTAGTTCTTGTACGTAACAGTTTCTTGAAGTCTTTGTGATCCGTGACACGTACGATGATGCTCACTTGCCCCTGCTTGGCGTGGAGGTACATCGGAACTAGACTCTGGAAACACAAAGTGATTATACTCAATGAAATAAATTAAGGGCCAGCAGATATTTTGTGGCGAAGCTTTTTACCAAATTTTGAAACTCAGCTAGAGGAATCTAGTGCCATTCTTCTTCCAATCTACCATGATCTACGTACATTACAAGTCATAAAGCTTTCATAATGGTCCTCCATCTCGTATATAGTTCATGCAATCATTGGATATGAATGTAACAGCTATTTACTAGTAGAATAGATAAATCACAGGAGCATATCTATATATTCACTGCTAATATGAGCGTGCTATTGGCACATTTAACATTAAGAAACTGACCAGCTGATAGTAATAGTAGAATGAGATGACACTAATGTCACTATCCAGGGCTCTAGACTAACATACGCACAACACATACAAGCAAGTTAAATTGTACTGCAGGCAACATATTTTTTTAAGATATATAGCTCCTTTGATGCTATTGCAACTTGCCCTTACGAGTCCTGTGAGAAATACTAAAACTGTTAGTTTGGAGCCCTGATATAATTTGATAATTAAAAATATAGATTGACCTATGTAATGGACAAACAAATTTATACCTGAGACTACCTATTTTGGCACATTCCACACGAGTTATTGAAAAGTGGAAATTTTAAGTCCCATATTTCTTAGTGATACTTATTTATTTACAGCATCATGAGCATAATGCCTTATAATTGAGCCATTTGTTTTTGATGAGACAGAATAATGTTCCATTTCTTTGATTTAAAATTGATGATATTCTCAAGATTAACATAGAATTCACTCTCTAATGATTGTAATACAATTGGGTATTCAGTATTTGATTTGAGTTTTTTTTACTCACTGCAATTATTATTAATTGGGTATTCTGTCATTTGCTTTGAGTATTTTACTCAAATACTCGTCTTATCTGGGGCACTGAAGTTAGAAGTATAATTACTTCGTTGGCAAGTGCTTTAATTCTCTTGAAATTTTAGATAGGGAGATGACTGGATATATACAAGTCATTGTTCTATTTAAAGCTCCTATAGACTGTTTGCATTTCTCATAGGTTTCTCTCTAGATGTGTGCCAGGGTGTACCACATGAGTGAGCGGAGTAAGTACCTCTGGGATGCGAGGATGCTCCGTGGTGTGAGGATGATATCTTTCTAGATGATAAAGTTGGGCATAACTTCATTAGTCATACGTCTTCCCGAGGGAAGGGTACAACTGCAACCTACGCCGACTCTGTGTACGAGTGTCGGCTTCGATCATGTGGCGTAGTCAAGATGTTAGTCACATGGTAACAAACAATAGCTCGACAATCAGACAAGCATAATGCTGGTGACAATAAATGATATCGTTAAACCACCTGCATCGAAGAATGCTAACAGAAACGTTCAGTATTAACGCTCCCGGCCGATTGTCTGATTGTCAGTATTAACGCTCCCGGCCGATTGTCTGATTGTCCGATTGCATGTCAAGCAAGTAGAAGAGCTTGAAGCCAATAATGACGGGTGGGGTGGGGGGTGAGTCCCCAATGGCTTCTCCATATGTCAATTACACCTCAGGGTGTCGATTACATATCATGTTACATAGCCAGCAAATTATCTCATTAGTACACGATTGTCTAACAGTGTCGTGTGTGTAATATTACTGGCCCCAACTGTTGCCAATACAATTCAAGCATTAAATCAATATCGTATACTTCCAGCGCAGACGCCAAACTGTATTGATTGTCAGATGGTCATGTATAAAGATGTGTGAGATATTGTCATATCGTGACACCTGGCACAAAACTATTGATCTAGAGGGTGTCAGCTGTATTTTAGAAAATTCTCTCGTACTTCGTAGTCATTAATCTCACTCTCAAGATCGAAAACACAAATGTTAGATCAATTTCTATCATTTGACATGCTTCAAACACTATTATAATTATCAGCAATTTAATGGTCAATTTGTTTTACCGGAAACAATTAATATTTGATTTAACCAAGTTTGTATTCAACTAGCGAAGATACATGAACATTTTCATATATTTTACGTTATGAGTTGATCCAATCTACATTGGTAGTGGACTGCTCTGATAGCTGCTTGGGTCAAAACTTGTATGTTCCCTAGGCTATTGAGACGGTGAAATGATTGGACACCGACCCACTGACACGGCAACAAATGTGTGTGCTGTATTAATGTACAATGTCTTTATTTATTATTAATTATAATACTATTATTATTTAACACTGTTTATAACTCAGTTCCATGTCATCTTACAATGTCAATGGTTGTCAAGCATTACTGTTACAATTGGGTGGTATAAAGATGTTTTAGGTATAAAGATGTTTTATGTATAAAAGCAGTAGTGCATATGCAGTGGAACCCTGCTAATTCGAACCCCTCTACCGGTAATTTGAAATATCGCTTACCATAAGTCGAAGCTGTGGCATGGTATCATCATACTAGGTGACCCTCTTAATTCGAAACCCAGATAATTCGAAGTAATATTAATGGTACCCAGCAATTTGAATTAGAGGGGTTCCACTGTACTATTAAAGGCATACCGGTACTATCATAGATATTTATGGTTGTTTTGGACTATTGTTCTTAGACTTAGTTATAACATCAAAATACGTCTTGATTGTAACTATGGGCTTTCTTACAAACTTTGTAGCCTAAGAACGTGAATATATCGTGTTCGATAGGTATTCTTAAGATTATACTATTGTAAATACGTTCAAGAACAGCGCATCTGGTATTTTTCCATTGGCTAAGTAAAATCGGCAGACTGTAAGAAAGTGGTATGTTATTTTTTGTTTATTCATTATTGCTTAAAGTATAAACAAGAGAGGAACTATCAAATATAGGCATTATTATTATATGTGACGTCAGGAATTCTCCCGCATATTTTTGTTCCATTCACTGTACTGGAGAATCCTTAAATTCATTTAATCCTGGAGAATGAAAGGAACACCTCCACAGATCTAGGGTGAGGTCAGAGGTGAACTGGGATCTGTCTACATATATTCCGGTCAGCGCAGTGGCAGTCGTGGCCAGGAACTGGTCACTCATGATACCATGTATTAGTTAGTTTGTTACTTTAGTACTTGGCAACAACTGGAGATAGTATCTCAGATACTACTTTAACAGACAACCTAATTCCACACCTGGCATATATACATCATTTACAGCTCATATATTATATAGATCACTATGTTCGTACCAACTAGCCTGCGATACATAAACATAATTGATCTTAATGCCTACTTAGTACTTGCCACGAGAATACCACTATATTAATCAAGACAACAATGTTCAAGAGATGTTTTATGATGATGACAAGTTTCACGTAACATTGAATTAGTTGTGCTTAGTAGTATCGGCATCCATAGCCTCTATCGGATCCACGTGAAATGGACAACGATCGCGGACAAGACCGCACCGGTCTTGCAAATGACAGTTAGCGGAACTATATTATATGCGCACCATGCCCGAGGATTATCAACACAATCGCCTTACCAGAATTATTCCGAGAGAGATGAAAAAAGTGCCACCCCTCGCCATTCTGCCACGTTAGTTTACACCGTGTGGAGCATGCGCAGTACCGATTAGCCAGCTGACAGTTACTGTTGAAGAAGAAGAGATCTATGTTTGCTCTGCACAATGGTTTGGTCTCAAGTAGGGTTATACACGCTCCGCTGGTCTGAAGACTAGTCAAGACAAGAAACGTGCATAATGTATAACTGAACATAGCAACACCGTGCTACAGTTAATTAAAATTGGTCTGCATCGTGTGAGCATTTGTTGCGCTGAGTGTCTGCTGTAGGTAGTTCTGTTAATCATAATAGTAAGAGCTTCATGTACGTTCACTTTGTTACAATGACAATATCAGACAAACTTTATATACAATCCTTGGTACTACTTCATTCAGTCTCCTTATCTACAGTTCTACCAAATCCGTGTCATACTAGTTATATTGGAGGTCTACAATTAATTTGACGGTAGTACAACGTTATACTGTTAGCTGGGATTATGGAATTCCTAATGTAGTACGCATACTCATATGCTAAAGTAATAACCGCATACATATTTTCACATTGTCTCACGCTCATTATCAATTTTAATTTGAATATGATATGGATGATGTATGTTTTATTTTATTTGTACATGTTGAATTAATCAATTTCCATGTGAAATTCCTATTAAAATTAGTTAATTTAAAAACTGTATTTTGGCACTTTACAACCACTTTTGGAAAGTTGAGATTGATAGCCAATTTTATCATATTATTATGTTATAGCTTGTCAGAGAACCACATCTGACCAGTGTCTGTGCGTATACTAAATCGGTCATAATTTAATGTCGGTCTACAAACCTTATGTAAGGTAGCCTACAGTAGTAGTGAGAAGTTCCCAGTATATTTCCATTTGATATAGCTTGAGCTAATCAGTTTCTGCATTGAAACATACACGCATCGTATAAAAAAGAAAAACAAGAGAAAAGAAAGAAATATGACCGCTATCTAATCCGGATCCGAATTTAGGTGGAATTAAATGACAGAAGCGTACATACAATACTGGTTTGCAACCCATGGCCAACAGAGGCGAATATTATTTGCATATTTGTAGCACATACATTAATGGTTGTTTTGGACTAGTTCTTAGGTACAGCTGCAAAGTACATTCACTTGGCATACATAAAATCATGTTTGTACTTACAAAACCTTTCTACCGCTGAATGATAGGCGGAAGATTCCATGTACAACCGCGCGATAGTTTGATTGAAATGTAAAAACTAGCGGTATGCAATTTGCTTTAGGTGGGATGATGCCCCAGTGTCACATTTTAGTAACGCATGTCGTCATTAAGACGTTCGGGCCTATGTGACTATACCAGGATGTATGTTTATTTACCGAATAAATACCATAAATCGCCATTATGTTTCCATCTATCTCGTTCAACATCTAAACATGGACCAGCCTTCATCTGGAACATCTGATTCACATAAATAATGCATCTGATTCACATCATGTACGTCATTACTACCAACATCGACCATCATCATTCAACACCATCAGCACGTTAATTAACTTTCTGCGGTTGCTTTCAGCTTATTTTAAAGGCATACTATCACAAATAGTTATCCTCGTATGTACATGTAACTCCATCCTCGCACTCCAAGGTTACTGATCACGCTAGCGTAACAGGTGCCTCTGGGGTCAGAGGATGATGTAACTCATTCTTTATATTTATCTCTTCTCTCGCTATATTTTCTTTAGTACTTGTAACCTATTTCCATTTCATCTTGATTAAAATATTTAAAAACTACATGCTCGTTTTGGAACAAGTCCTTAATGCCCTTGTCACACATTGGCGATCAACCTGAACGATCGAGAAACTCACGGAAACTATTGGATTCGCTGGCGATCTCTATGGCGAACGCTGACCATCGCTACACCATCGCCAAATGGTTTATGCAATCTTTATGCAAGCCTTCCAACCAGCGCGTGGCCAGCGACTTGCTAGCGATTCCATAGCGCGTACGACGACTGACTAACAACCACCCAGCGCTCAGCTACCCATCATCTCACCCCAGAGGTACCTGTTACGCTAGCACTTAATCAGTTAATGTGCGCGAGTGATCAGCGTAATCAGTAACTCTGGAGTGCGAGGATGTCAGCTATCGTGTGTCATGTTCAAAACTCTACGTTCATTGACGATTAGCAATGATCGCATAACGCAATGGTGAAGCAATGGTCAACGTTCGCCAGCATTTGGCCGATTTGTCCATTCGTTACGCGAGCGTTTGCACTGATCGCCAAGGTGTGACCGGGCCATAAGCCGCGTTAGCTTCACTTGACACACAAAAAACCCAGACAGACGCACACACATCGTCACATGCAGGCAGGTAGACACGCGTTTGTCCTACTATATACACTTGACACACACAGACACATACGCATGCACACACACACACACACACACACACACACACACACACACTTTATGAAAATGTTTGTAATTATTGTCGCGAAACAAAAATGCAGCAAACATGAAGATATTATAGATAAGTGGGACGTGCAGAAAATGTAGCTTGTTTCCCACTTATGTAGAAACATATAATTATACCGGCCCCGGCATCAATGTTTGCACGAGTTACATTTCTGACACGATATTGATAGGATGCACTGTATAGAGTGGCAATACAGATATCATCCTTGGTCTGTCAGTACCAGCTGATGCTCGTGGGTTTACTGCAACATTCTGTGCTACGGATGTTGCGGGTTTCCTCCTGCCCTAAACTGACAAGTCCTGATGTTAGTGAAAGATTATATAAACCGACTATCAACGCCATTACAAGAAAAAACAACCACAAAACAAAATGTACATATTTTCAGGTACAATTACGTCTGACCATGCACACACAACTGATGAGTGTATATGCCTACACTTAGATAAGTGTCTGCGGAGAAACAACGAAACATTGCATAGGAATCGAGTTAAAATTGCAGATATAAATGGAGATGCGTGAATGTCATAACGGAAGAGGAAGATCTATAATTATGATCTACAGCCGAGAAATAGGAAACAGTTTGGAGGGTCTTATAATAGTGAATACGGTAAAAATTAATATGGGCGGATATGATAACTAGTAACTTAGCAACTTAGTCGATACTACGACACACTGAAATCGTCAAACTGAGTAAAGTGGGAACACCTACGTCTTAGCTAGCCATTTAAAAACTTCAACTTCTGGAATATTTGTCACTGACATATTTACTTTAAACACGAATAAGAATCGACAACGTAACGTTACGGTAATGATGTGAAGGAAACTCAGCTCTGCGCATGCTCCATGTCACGTGGAAACTGACGTTGCCAGATCATGGCGAAGGCGACAATTTCTCTGATATCTCTCGGAATATTTATGGTAAGACGATTACGTTGGTAAGCTTAACGCATAAAGTATCATGGGCTTGCATGACCATACCCAACTAATATCACTGGTTGTATATTCTCCGATATGGAAAACTTTAGAACATAAAACTCGATACAACTTTAGAGTGATCTCCCTTTAGGTCATGAGCCTGGATCATATCGGCTCACCGTGTGACTACTTCCACTTTGCTTCAGACAGAGATTCGTTTGTCCGTTATATAGGTCAACCCGCCGTGATAGTATGCCTATCGAGTGTTGGGGAATAAGTGCATTAGTAAATATCAACTTTTGTGTGAACAAATCAAGGTTAAAGGCACACTATCACGGTTGATTGGCCTAGATAATGGCCAAACGAATTTCTGTCTGAGACTACGTTTTATTTGTACACCCCAAAGTTTTTATTTACTGGTATACTAAGTCCCCAACACTTGATATTTATAGTAAATTTCATATTTTATAATAATTATTTGTCAGGACAAAAAATTATATTGTCTTTGATGTATTCATGATATATGAGAGTGATGTCCCCTTGCATTAACATAAAGAAGGACGAAGAGCTAA